>JAODAL010003046.1:20000-122500 GCA_025379985.1 Phyllomedusa bahiana
GTAAACACGCCTCTGAATTCAAAAATTAAACCAAGAAAACAGTAAATCAGTAGCCGTAAACTGTTAAAACCATATACTTTTTAGTTGTAACCCATTTCCCAGGGTCCGCCCCTTTGAGATGCCCAACACTCCCAAGTATCCATAAAACTAAGCCAGTATTTAAACCTTAAGACCCATTAATCCACAAGCCATATCCAAAAGTCAAATGCCAATAAGTACATAATACACCTATTAAATAACTAATTATATCCCTCCTCCCCCAAAAGTCACATAACTGACACACTAAACAAATACACTATTGGGGAGGGTGTGTTGTTCTTAAACCCATCACACTGCACCCAGCCTATCACAGACTGACTATGACCTCCAACCCCCATATTATCCACCCCTCCTAACCGACCAGTTGCCTAAACCTCATCATGCCCCACTCCATCCAGGCGTTCCTCACCTAACTACATGCTCCCAGGAGAGACTCACACTTACCATTCATGGGATGTTATCAGGATTTGGTCCCACTGATGAGTCCAGCAAGACAACTGGTTGAAAGGGGTTTTGGCTATTATTATGTTTAATATTATAGACCTTGTACTCTTTTGAGTAAGCTGTTATCATGGTAAAAAAATTTTTTAGGAGCAAATCATTTTTGGAATGGGAGCTCAATGAAGTGTCAGGCACTAGGGACAGAGAAAGGTTGGCATGTCTCTTTCTTGATTCCTAATTAGAAGATGATTCTAAGAGAGGGTCTCAAACATGCAAAGCCCTAAAGCTCTCAAGTCACTCTAGGAACAGACAACGATTTCGCCACCTCATGGGCCAGTCCTGGACATTGGGTAGTCTTTCCAGTGACCAGAAAAACTGGGTGACTCCACATTCCCACAACAATTAGCGTTGAGCGATTACGTTGGCTATCGACATCGGGCGATAGTCGATAGTCGGCCACCATCGATAAGGTTTTTCGATTGTCGATAGTCGATCATCTCCGATGACCAGTAAAGTCTATGGGAGAGCAACAACACTCTTCTTACACCCAAAACGGGGCTTGAAAGCTGGATTAAACCACAAAGTCAAATGATACCTGCTCATTTTAGGCAAAACTTAGGCTATAAAAGTCCAGAAAAAAGTCACAACCATTCACTATCCCTGTTTGTACCACAGATGACCCTTAAACCTACATCACCCACAAATTAAAAAGTCCCAGAAGGCAGTATTATTTTGAACCCCCTTTTTATTTGAACTGGACATTTATCCCTGTCCTGGAACGCAGCAGCCCCAAAAACCTGTTGACCCACAGTTTAAAAAAAGTGCGGGAAAAAGGGATTTTAAACCCCACCATTTTTTTTCAGGACTTTGACAAAAACTTTCCTGTGCCGCAGTATCCTTTTAAACCTGTCTGCCCCCCAGTTTAAAAAAGTCCCGGGAAAAAAAAGGGAGTCCTTTAAAACCACCTTTTTTAGTTGAACTGGACATTAAAAAACCCTGTCCGGCCGCAGCATGACTTAAAACCTGCTGGCCCCACGAAAAAAAGGGGGGAAAAAGGAGTTTTTAACCACCATTTTAGTTAAACTGGACTTTGCTTTACCTTCCTAAACCCGAGTATGCCTTAAACCTCTGACCCCAGATTAAAAAAGTGGGGGAAAAAAAAAAGGTCTTTCAACCCCATTTTAGATGAAGGGAACATTGACTATCCCTGCCCTGGACCGCAGTATGCCCATTAACCTGTCTGCCCCCCGATTAAAAAAGTGCCGGAAAAAGGATCTTTCAACCACCATTTTTTTAACTGGACATTGACAAACCTGCCCTGGACCGCGCAGCCCCTTAAACCTTCTGACCCACAGAAAAAAAGGCGGAAAAAAAAGTCTTTAACACCTTTTTAAAAGTTGAACGGACATTGCTATAACCCCCTGTCCCTGGACCCAGTATGACCATTAAACCCGGGGTCTGACCCCCAAATTAAAAAGTGCGGAAAAAGGAGTCTTTCAACCACCTTTTATTAAAAAGGACATTGACTATACCTGTCCTGTGCCACAGCATGACCCGGGGCTGGATTCAGGGGTGCGGTAAAGGCCCAGGTGGCGTCCGTATCTTTAACCCGTTAAAAATCCCCTGTGAGCAGCAACGAAAACTTCGTGTGAAGAGGTGCAAGGGGAAGTGTGAGAACTCCAGTTTCCCTCAGAAACCAGTCAAAACCTGGGTACGCTTGCCCCCCCTTGAGTGCGGACCAATTGAGCTTCCTTGGAAATATGGGGGTTAACGCCCCTGTTACACCCAGGTCCCCTTTTTTGGCTTCTTTTTCATTTTACTCAACGTGGGGAGGAAATGGTCTCGTACTTTTGTTTCTGTCCGGGCTCCATACTCCATGTCCTCTGAAAAACCTACATCGGGTCAAGTTTTCCTTACCCCCCTTTGTAAAATTCAGGGGATTTTTTTTAACAGCTTTTGACATGCAATTTGTTTATAGTTTAATTCTGAAAAACATTTTTAAAATAGGTGGAACCCACCGTCTTTGTTTTTTTTTTTTTTTTAATTAATTAAAGGGGTTGTCTCAATACGGATTGTAGCTATGTTAAAGATCTTGCAAAAACAATCTTTTTGAAATATTGTCCTTAAACAGTGTCCCTACTATTCTGTTTCTGACAGCACCACACCCTTGACCCACTCTTGACAATTGTGAAGAAAAATTCGTTAAAAAACAACTTTTTTATAATGGGCCCTGAAGTATAGCTGCATGTAAAACAAAAGCCCCAAAAATTCAAAACATAAACCCAGACCCATTTTGGGACAATTGTAAAGAAAAATTTCTGTTAGAACAACATTTTTTATAAAAAGGACCTGTAGTAAGTGCATGTCACCAAAACCCCCACCCCCCCCCCCCCCCCCCCCCCCCCCCCCCCCCCCTCCAAAAAATTCAAGATGCCCCTTAGCCACTTTGGACAATTGTGAAGAACAAATGTCTGTTAAAAAAACAATTTTTTTTTAAATAGACCTGTGTATAGCGATGTCCCCAAAAAAGCCCCAAAAAAATTCAAAAAAAGGGCCCAGGCACTTTTGACAATTGTGAAAAAACAAATGTCTTTAGAAAAAAATTTTTTAGAATAGGCCGTGTATTGCTGCATTTCAAAGCAGCATGCCCCAAAAAAAATTTATAAAAATGACTCTCACCCACTGTTAAAAATTGTGAGGGAGAAATGCACTTAGAAGCCCATTTCTGTCAAAGGCCATGTTTTTGCTTTATCTCACAGCAAACATCCCCCAAAAAAAATTATAAATATGACTTCTCAGCCACTTTTAAAAAATTGTGGGGGAGAAATCCCACTTAAAAGCCACATTTTTGTTCCAAAGGCCATATTATTGCTGTATTTCAAGAAAACATGACCCCAAAAATTTAAAAAAATTTTGACTTTTTTAGCACTGTTAAAAATTGTGAGGAAAGACCCCAAAACCATTGACAATGCGAAAAAATTCTAAAGATGGGTGGAGTAAATGGAATATAGTTTTGTCTAAACCTTGGTGTTTTTTACGTCTCCTCACAGCAAAACCACAAAAGAATTTTTGGGAAAAGAAAAAAAAAATTTTCAGTGGGGAAATTTCATTTTAAAAATAAGTTTTTCAAGAACCTTTTTTGTTTGGAGGGGAATTAAAAGTAGACCAAAAACTTTTCGGTGATCGGAAATTGGGGCCACAACATCATCAAGATCCATGCCTGATTCTTTTGAGAAAGTAAAACGATCCACTTTTCGTGGAAAGCCGGGAGCTTTTTGTCTTTAATGACCCCCGGCTTTAAAAGGTTCCGTAGATAGACGTGGCGGGGGCGGGGACAAAACTTATGGTGTGGGAGCCAGCTGGGCCATTCGTCCTTTTGGATACCCAGAAGTTATTGGGCCCGGAACACATACAAAAAAATGGGTTTTTGAGACGAGTAGCGTGACATGATCAAAGTGGTCCGGGGTGTTGTATGTGTGCCGCATTGATGCTTGGTGAGGTGGTAAAAAAAAAATTCCCAGAGGGTCCCCCAATTTAGGCTTCTGCACCTTGCCTGTGCGCTGCCGCTCGGTATTGGCTCTCTACGGGCTTACGTCGCTGACGTTGTTCCAATGTGAATTGAAGAACGTGAAGCCGCAACAGATGTCTCCGTTGATCAATCACAAGGTCTCCTTTTCCTGCATTTTACTCTCTATTTGGGTGGGTGGAAGGAAAGGCGAGTTTTGTTTGTAGGGGAAAGGAGGGTGGCCACCCATAACTGTTGTTTATTTTGATGGCCTTAATGCGAATCATTTGGAGGAAATGGAGCATCAACACCATGGGAAAAGATGGACCCTTTGATTTCCAACCCTCGGGGTCGGGGGGCACAAAGCAAATGACTTCCCCATCCCCTCCTCCGCCAAAAATTTGCGAATCTTTCCGGGGGGACGCGGTTGTTTGGAAATTTTCCTAAACCTTCCTCCTCCTCCTTCCTGCCTCCAACAGCTTAAACAACCCCTGACTTTTGAGTGATCACCCTGAGAGCTGATGCCCATTCATAGTTTGGGACCCCGAACCCTGCCAAAATAAGACTGAATTGGAAACGTCGGGGCCTTTGGATTTATGGAGGGGAAACCTTTCCGCTTTGTTTCCTCCTCCGTCGCTGGGGGCCCGTTTTTTCGAGTGTCCAACGATCTTCCCAAAACAAAGATACCACAATGCTCATGCTGAAAAGGCATTGTCCACTCCCCTTTTGGTTGTTTTCAAAATGGCAAGGATGGTGCAGAGCTTTTCACCGCCTCCCCCTTGGGTGCCAACACCCGAGGTCCCCCCGCGCTTGCGGGGCCATGTTGTCTCCGTATCGAAAGGGCATTGCGCTGCTGCCACAATGCTGGAGCATGTGGAGGGGGGAAATTTCCCAGCGTGTTCCACGTCAAAATGAGAGGTTGACATGGAGGCTGAGCTGACGCTGCAACGCACCCAGGGGAGAGCGGGTGGAACGGGGAAGTGCGAACTAAACCCCTCGACCCTTTTTAGAGGCAGTCCAGCCCGGGGTAGTCTTTAAAAAATTTTCGGAAAACCGGTTTAATGGCAGTCCCGGGGAAAAAGGGATGTGCTCCAGCTCCCGACTTAAGGCGGCCCAGCAGATTTCGCCCGTTATGCATACCACCTTGCCTCACAAGGTTTTTGCCCACCCAGCCCAGCGCTCGGTCTCTTGCGGAGAGCGCCACAGCTCCTCCTGTTGGGGGGTCTTCCAAGACAGAAAATTTCAAAACGGTTTGGGTTTTTCCGGGGACGTGATGCCCCAGAGGACCGGGGGGGAAAGAGCCCGGCCCCAGCCCGGCGGGGTTGTAGAGCGTGCGCCGACCTTTGGGCCACCGTCACCCCCAGAGACTCCACCCTCCCAGTGAGCTGTCACAGAGTTTATAGCGGCCTTTGGGGGCCTGCTTACTAGTCCATGTGTCGGGGGTCAATGGATTTTTCCCCCACAGTGCAGAAATCGCTTAAAATTTTTAGATGACACTGGTGGCCAGGGGGGACGGCTTTTTGGGAAAAGAAATCCCTTTGTCGGCATCTGGTGGGGGGGGGGGCAGCAAGGGCCATCGTGGGGAACCCCATCTGTTCCCCCAGATGGAAAGGCAACATTTCCAAGGCCCAAAACCCTGGCAATGCCGAATTCAGGCTTTTGGCTTTGGGGGGTTTTGGGGTTTAAAAAGGTTTTTGCTCCCAAACCTGGAAGACAAAAAGGTGGTCTAGACGGGCCCGCTGTAGGGCGTGCGGGGTCTAAAACTGGCGGAAGGAAAGGGGTGGGATGGGTCTCTGGTGGTGTGGTGGTACTTGGGCGATGGTGGGGGTGAAGCCAGGCTGATCCCTGTCATGACTTGGAGGACATGGGCCTAAGGAACGTTGGTGGTGGCGGAGGAGGGGGGAGGCGGGGAAGAGGGTGTGACAGTGGTTGGGGGGCCAAAGGGGTCGGTCTGGCCTTTTTGGCCAAGGTTCCCTCCATTTCAACTCTGCATTCGCTGATGTGATAAACATGTTGGGGGGGTAAACTTAAGGGTTTTGCTCTACTTATGCGTTTATGGCAAAAGGGGCATATGACATCGCTGGGGGGATCAGAGGTTCTCAAAAAAGGCCCGGCCCTTGAGGGTCTGGACCTTTTTGAGGCGTTTAAAAAGGAGCGGGGTTTTTTCCTGATGTGGCTGGCGGAATCGTATAGCGGACTTTGCGACCGCCCTCTCCCTTTTTGTGGCGGGACCGTTTTTACCTACCCCTGTTTCTCCCCGTCCCTGATGAACCTCGCCAAACTGTGGGGAAAAAAAACCCAAAAATTGGGAAAAAAAGGATAAATGTCGCCTCATCATCCTCATCAACAAGGTGACTTTTTGGTCGTCCCCCCGCCCTTTCTGAAACCAGAAGTGGGGTACAAGCAAGAGGGCCTGCAAGCGTTGCCACCCCTGGGATTTTTGCCGATGACCCCCTTCCTTTTCCCCCTCTAGGCATAGTAACTGGGCGTCAGAGCAACTAAATCATCCTCTTTACTTTTAACATGCCTTTGACCCCAACCGCATTTTTCATCAAAGAGGGCTTCAACAATGGTTTTCCACGTGGGGGGTACACAGTTGACATTTGGGCTGCTTCTGTTGGACGATCGATGTGTGATGACGACATTTGTGGCCGTGACTGGGAGGAGAGGAGGGGAAGACTGTGGATCAGGTTTTCATTAACCTGAAAGGGCGATTGGCGAGTGTTCGTTTGAGATTCACAGGCCCTGCCCAGCGAGACAGGCCCGCGGGCCCGCAATGACGATCCCTGGCATGCGTGTTTTCGCCAGCACTGGGAAAGGGGCACCTTCTCTCGTACCTACCCCCATGGGCTACCCCCCCTCTTTGCTCGTTACCCCCTGCATTCGCTCCTTTCAGAAATATAAAAATTTGAGAAAGGGATGGAATAGTTTTGGAAGTCTCTTTTTAAAAAACGGCAAATCACAGCTATTTTCAATCCCTTTTCAAACAAAAAAAGTGGGTTAAATTTTAACTGCAAGGGTCTTTCAACAAACTGGACTGGGAAAAATGCAAAAAACCGTATTGTTATTTTTGTATAAAAACGGTTTTTTTTTTCACCTTTCAAACACCCGTGGTGACTAAAAATTTGCTGTTTTCAGTTTACGTGAACCCCTGCGTCAATGAACAAAGCTGTAGTGCGCCAAAATCAAAAAAACATTCTGTTATGTTTTTGGCGCCCAATACCAGGGAAAAATTTTAAAAGCAAAACTGTTAATAATTTTAAATATTGCATGCAATGTCTACCTAAGTTTTGGGGAACTTTATCCAGGTTTTTTTTTAAGGGGTTGTTGTGTTTGCCCACGGGGCCCCCCCCCCGCTCCCCCCGTGCTTTCGCGGTAGTTTTCCTTTAAATTCTTACCTAACAATAAAATCTCCAAAACTCTAATTCTAAAATAATTGTAATGATCACGCTAAAAGTGGGGTCTCCCGTGCAGAAAAAATAATTTCGGAGCGTTTGGCCACAGGGCAGGCGCACGTCCCCTCCTAGAGAACGTGGGCACTGAGGCTAAAAAGGCGCTGTTTTATTTAAAAACGAGGTCATTGATTTTTTTCCGCCAATGCAACCCTACAATCCATCATGACCGCACACACATCTCACCCTGCCTATTCTGTAAGCTGATTTGTGGGCCCCCAAAAAATTTCAGGAAGCGCGAAAATGGCCGTCTTAATAGTGATGCACAGATTTTACCTTAATTATGCATGATCTGAAAATTTCGTCACCATAAAAACCTTGCCGATTTCAATTTGTCGATTTAAAAACGCTCAACACTAACAACAACATTTTGGTTTTTTTTTCATTTGAAAAAGGGTGGTAAGGTTTTCTCAACACATAATTTCCCTGAAGGCCACTTTCAAAAGTTGGCAAGTATGTTCTAAGCTGTATTGCCTGAGGCCTAACAATAGCCTCCAATTTGTCTGTGATGCGGGCTTGTCAAGGCTTGGCTGCTGGCAAGGCTTCACAGGTAACTAACAGCATAAAAATTGCGTCAATCATGTATGAATGTATTTTTAAAAATCGTCGTCCTTACATATTGGGGCAAAATAAAAAAAAAAAAGTAAAGTAGAAACAAATCAATAAAGAGAGTAAGAAACATATACCATCCCCATTATAAATGCTTATTATGCAAAACTTTTTTAAATTATATACTTGGCATCATAACATGCATAAAGACTTGGGCCATAATTCTGTATTGTATCAGATTTAAAAGGAATATGTCTCACTAACATCAAAATTTTCCTGTGTGTGGCCCATTTACCTGCCTGAGACCCCTGATGTAGGATCATGAACCTTCTTTTTACAGTTGTTTTATGGCAGCTACCATACAATGCTGGTTTCATCCTCATCAGACCAGAGTCCTATGAGAAGAAATGCACTTATGGGTATACGCTGATTTTTATTTTGAGACCCAGATCTGTGTCTCTATATGTGAGCTTTAAATTAGTTATTTTCTAAACTTTTTTAAGTGATGAAGTAAAGATTATATTTTATGGGGTTTGTTATTTTGACTGTGATTTCTTAATGCAATACAGCTTAGAATATACTTGCCAACTTTTAAAAGTGGCCTTCAGGGAAATTATGTGTTGAGAAAACCTTAACACCCTTTTTCAAATGAAAGGAAAACTGATTGATTGTTGTGGGAATGTGGAGTCACCTAGTTTTTCTGGTCACTGGAAAAACTTCCAATTCCCAAGACGGGGCCAAAAGAGGGGGGCGAAAAGGAAGTTAGTCATTGGTTATTCCGCACCTTGGGGAGACTAGGAACAGGCCAATGATTAATAATCAAAAGAGCATGCAAGGAACGGCCCCCTCAGCACGAAAAAATTTAACTTAGCACTTGGGAAAGCAGTAAGACTGTTCCGGGGAGTTGAATGTATAGTCTAGCTGCAGCATGGCCTTTCTGCATGGAAGGGACATCAGTACAGGGTCTTATGACAAGTTTCCTATGCTGCCACCCAAGTGGCTGCCCATACAAGAGACTTAAAAACTCTCCTCTATGTCCATGAGGACTTCCTTTTTTGTGGAAGTCTTCTGAATGTTCCAGGAGAGTTGACAAGTATGACTTAGAAGCATTAAGTTATGAACATAAGAATATTTAGAAACTGTAATTTTCATCTATGTGATACGACATACTCAGTAATATGAGAATGGAGGCAAAGAGTTTGGTTAACCCCGGGTAAATATATGTTTTGGGCTCCCATAGGGGTTTCCAGGTTATTACGGCATAATTGCGGGAGTATTTCGCCCGTAATTACGCCGTTGCTCGGGGGCGGGCGGGGGGGGGCAGGGCAGCTCCCCCCCCCCCCCCCCCCCTTGCCCCATAGACATTCATTATCCCCAGCGTATTCCCACCATGAATAATTGACATGTCATTTTTCCCCGTGCCCAAATTTTGCGAGGGGAGGGGAGAATTCCCTAGTTTCGGAAAATGTGGTTTTGTAAATGACTGGGACGGATTTCAAACCCTAATTCGCGCAGTACAGCGCGAATTGGGCTGAAATCCCCGTCCCAAAATAAGCCGTTGAACATTGCAATACTTTCACGATGCCTTTACCCAAATTTGTACCTCTGGTGTCTTAGTCCTAACATTCTTTAAAAATTACATAACTTGCCATTAACATTGTGGCCCATGAGCTTTAAATAAGAATTTTAAATAAAAAATTTCCACATTTACCATAAAATGTGTTATATTTCATCACAACAATGTCCAACATGCATTCTCCAGTTGAGGATGTGGGGATGAGTCTCACTCTTTTGTCTACAGATAAGAGTTGCGGTCCCACATCAAACTATCACTTGATTTAGTCTATTTCATTGTTTAATTTCCGTTGAATTGTTATATAAGCTGTTGTTACTGCTCTAAAAATAGACTGAGAGACTTTATCAGTACTTAGCGAAAACTCCCTCATACCACCCAATTCCTGTGTACTATCAACTGGTTTAAGATTTTTATATTTTTTTGTATATGACCCAGAATAAACATTGAAGGTGAAACCCAGGGTAATGATATCATGTAGCTTCTTGTATCTGAGGTGCTTTCTTATGTTTTAAGCTTGTGAGTGTATTAAAGCAGTAAGCCACTTCTATTTTTCATTCCCATAACCTCGACAAAGGGATTCTGATAGAAAAGAGGGTCCTCTGTTTGAAAGTCTTGTCTGTTGGCAAGCGCAGAGAGCAGATACAAACAACATATGTTGCTCTGGAGAACCTGTCCTGTCTTGCATTGTAGCCCATTGATTTGAACAGAAATTATGTAATGCTTTATTTTTCCTGTGGTGGCGCTTTAGTAAAATCTGAACACCTACTGCCATGTTTTCAAATATAGTACAGTTTATTACTAGGAGTCCCGGCAGTGATCCACTTGATTGTGCAAAAGGAGAAGAGCTCCTAGAGAGTGTTCCGTTGTTTTTTTTACGCAGATTCTGGTTATAAAACCATAAAAATCCGACTGTAAAAGCATCCACATAGACCTTAATTGAAAATCCGAGTTGTAGTCCCCAATCAAAATCCGCATTGAAAAACGGGTCAAAATACTCGGACGATGCGATTTTCGGACTCTGAATCTGACGACTATTTTAACCATTGTCGTGTGGACACGGCCTTAATATTCTTCCTTTTCTATGTTAAACTCTATGATGCTGATGCATCTTATGACTCTCTCTAGCTTATTTAAGAGAAGAAATATAGGGCTTTTTTCCACTGTGACTTCTAGGACGTAATATCACATCCTATTATGGTGCATTAGATGCACTGAGAATGTTCATTTGTGGGAAAGGGTTAGAGCAAAAACAAAGAGCCACATGTATGAAAACTGTCTGGGTCTAAGACTTTCTTTGTTGCCCATAGCAACCAATCAAAACTCCCCTTTCATTTCATGTAGTGCTCTGATAGGGAGCTTTGATTGGTTGCTATGGGCAACAACACAGAAAGTCTTAAACCTAGACAGATTTCATACATGTCCCCCATAGTATTGTGTTAAGATAACACTGTCACTTAGGTCAAGAGGGAAGTTTAGTGAAATATTTGCTTAACTTCTTGGTGTAAGAAGGTGGACTGATATTTGATAAACGTTATCCTAGAGTGCTGATATTATACTATGTTATACTGGCGGAGTTCACTTAAATTATAATATCTTACTTGTCTTTTTAAAGATTCTACTATTGTGTGAAGTCTCGCTACAAAGATCATATCTATAATGATGGGGACAGTAAAAATAAGTACTTTTGCAATTGGTTTGTATTACCTAAATCATTTAGTATAGCAGCTATGAGCTAATCTGTGTGTCTAGAGCTAACTCTGAAGCCTGTGGTTGGGCCACGCCTCCTTTGCTGTGATTAGCTGACTGATATTTAGTTCAGCCCTGGTTGGGACATGCCACCTGTGCTGTGATTGGCTGTCTGCTCACTCCCCTCTGAGCTGTGGAAAATTAAAGTGAAACTAGCTGCATCAGATTTCTGTGCTGACTGTGTCTGTGTAATAAAGGCTGCCTGAGCTCTGCTTCTCTCCCCGTAGTTGCTCTGTGTGAAGGATCTGTGCAATTACTGAGTCTCTAGCTGCTAGATTCACTCTCCCCAACAATATAACACAGCCTTATACACTGCTCCCCCTTTACCTCCTGCCAAAGGGGGGAGCAGAGTGCATTTCTGACATTTATTTAATCATTTCAGGCTGTATGTATAACTGTTTTTACCAATGCAGGTGCTCTGGTTACTTGTGGAGGAAGGTGACAGCTCGCCAGTCATGAGAACTGACCATTGCAGGAGGCCTGCAGAGCTGTGACATCCTCTCCCTTCCACTGCTCACACAGAATGATGATGTCACCAGTCTTCAGTGAGGGGAGACACGACTACTGGGAGGAGAGACCTGCTTACTAGGAGCAAAGACCTGCCTATTGGGAGGAGAGACACCCCTGGATTTGAAGCTGTAAGAGACAGAGAAACAGTTCATGTCTGAGAAAGTCTGTGTTGAGAAAACCTCTTTAATCAAACTGTAGCACTTTCAAATATCTTAATGAAAGATTAAAGAGTAGATGCAAACAACCCTTATCTGAACATAACAAAGCCAATGTAAGGCTTCTATTATTTAGTATGGCTGGGAAGATATACGGATTCACCAGTGCTAACTCACTATGAAATATAGCTTATCGCATTGAACACAATAAGTAATGAACTCTTTTTAGTGATTCTCTTTTCAGCTATCTATCTATCTATCTATCTATCTATCTATCTATCTATCTATCTATCTATCTATCTATCTATCTATCTATCTATCATCTATCTATGGGGCTACATATACAAACACTGCTTATATTGTGCAGGTTTACAGACCTGGACAAAATGAGTAGAACACAGCTGGTGTTCAGTCTTGGTTTAGGAATTAGTCGCAGGTCGCATTCTCACATCACTTTTTTGGCTCTATACTGATGTATATTGCCGTAGAGCCAAAGAAAATAATAGGGCAAACACAGTCTGCCACACTTTTCTCTCTAGCACAGAAAACATATAAGATCATGAAATAAAGCACCTGTAGTCCAAATGAGACTGTTTGCCCTGTAGACCCCTAAAGCTCGGCTGCAGTATAAGTTAAGTTATCCTTATCCCAATGGATGCTGGAAACAGAGCCCTAAAACAAGATGGGAATGGGGCCTCAATTGTAACGGTATTACTTTCTTGTAATCATCTGCACATTATACTCAACATATTAAACACAAAGAGGTAAAGCTTGTACCTGCCCATCAGTATATTCCTCTGCATTGAATGTTTCTTTTTAAAACTGTTGTAACAAACAGAACTTTACCACCCATATGTTAAAGGGGTTGTCTCGCTACAAAGATTAGCTTTCACTAAATTAAGACGTTTTTCAAATATATTGCGTTGTTCATCTTTTATTGTTAAGGAGCTACAAGTGATTTTATCACCTTCTGTGCTCTCTCTGGTTCCTGAAGTGACTGACCTGTGTACTTCTCCCCCCTGCTGTTTGTTCTATCTGATAGCAGGCAGTGATGTCATCACACAGGTCATGGCACACAGAGCTTGTTTGTTATCTGATCTTTCAGACAAAAGACTAATTACTCTACTATTTACATTAGCTCAGAAGCTTCTCCAGACCTCAGAGAAGGTAATTTATTTAATCTAGATTAATAAACAGAGAGGTCTGAATACATGGAGCCTATATGCTAATTACAGACAGCTTGACCAGGAAGTGCCAGAGCAAAGCAGCATTATTTCATTCATGCATCCTATGAAACTTTGAGATGAGACAACCCTTTTAATGCCTATTCTGCATATTTTGAGTTTTTTTCATTGGTTTCTATAAATGTGCATGTTCTTTTTCTATGGTTGCTGAGTGTTCTTAGCCAGCTTTCTCTCCCTGCTGCTCCTCCCTCCCTCTCACAGCATACACTGTCACAGATACACCGACTGAAAAAAATGGCAGCTGCATCTCTTTGCTTCCTGTGTTTTTTTTTACCATAATGTTTTATACTAGAAAGATTTTAGGCTAACTGACTAGGGTGTTAGACAACTGATGCATCATTTCCGAAATGATTAAGAGGAATAGACGGGAAAATACAAGTAAGTCTAAACAGAGACGTAAATAGAAATCAAAGAGGCCCCATAGCAAAATGAGATGAGGCTTCCCCACCTAATGGCAATAAACTAAAATAGCAGCATAGGTACTACTAATTAAAGCTGTAAATAATACAGCCATATACAGAGGCGTAACTTGAAGCTCCTGGGCCCTAGTGCAAAAAGTGAAATGGGCCCCTCAGCTGCCATGTGCCACTTACAATGCTGGTATCTTCTTATTTGGCAGAAGAGCTATTGGGCCCCCTGAGGCTGCAGGGCCCAGTAGCGACTGCTACCTCTGCAACCCCTATAGCTACGCCCCTGGCCATATATCAGGGGACAAACATATTGGTACTGGAGAGCAGAAAACCACCAACTACTTGTTTCCTACTAAAAGGAACAATGTTCTTGTATCTGATTGAGCATCCTCAACCTACGGGCCCCATAGTGGCCGTTATAGCTGATATGGCTATAGTTATGCCCATGAACCTAACTAAAGGGAGCAAAGAAAACAAGCAATAAATACCAGCTAACAAATAACCTACTAGACTACAAGGGCGACATGTCTGGAAATTGGCGTAGCCGCGGCAGATTTTAGGCACATTTAATCAGTGTAAAGTGCGCCTGAAAGTACAATACTTTCAAAAATCTGGCATGCCTAGTAAACTTAATGCGCCGAAAAAGGCACATTGTGTAATGGCAGATCAATAGCGTATCAGTGCTAGTGTATGTAATGTGCCTCGATAGGTGCATTGCATAATGGAGACGCATAACGTATCATTATTAGTGTATGCAATGCGTTTCTATAGGTGCATTGCGTTATGGAGGCGCCCAGCGTATCATCGCTACTATATTTAATTTGCCTAGTTTTGGTATATTACAGATCATTCATATCGAGAATATGGCGTCAAGAGTTTTTTTGCAGCAAAATAGACCAAAAAAAATGGCACTTGCGTATTGGGATATGTCGCCCTAAATGTTCTATGTGCAATAAGAACAAACAAAATTAACCTCTAACAGCCCGTGGACTATAAATGTCTAAACAGTCAGCATTTAACTCTGTAAGGACGTGCCAGAATTTCCTCAATCAGTGTTCAATGAGTGCTGTGTATTTAGCTTAGCAGGAAGCCTTCTAGATTTCTGCGCCTGTTCCAGGTGATCATGTGATTGCTGGAGCCAGGTTATTTCAGGAGCTACTCGGTCTGAACAGACCCAGATCAGGTGCAAATGGTGGGGGCTATTTTTTTACCTGTTTTTAGGGCTCAAATATCAGCTACAGTTTACAGGATAAATCATAAAAAGTTATGAAAAAATGCCCTCAAGAGGTTTTTTCTGACCTTATGGGTGATATAATTAACTTTTAGCTTTGCTGCCAATGAACCTAAAAGTGTATATATATATGTGTATTTATTTAAATTTATAAAAGATTTATAAAACTGTCCATAATGGAAAAGTGACACAATTACAAATTCTACTTTATTTACACTTTTGGCTATTTAAAAAAATAAAAAAAGTGAAAAAATACTTTTTTATTTTTACCATTTTGTCTCGTGTTATTATTAATAAAAATGCTATTCTAAGATTACATGAAAATAAAGCCATATGTATGAAGACAAAAGGGCGAAAACAAAAAAAATTGTAGAATAACTGAATGCGAGAAAGCATTAGAACATTCAAACCTGTGCAGTAGATTGTAAGCTGTTGTGGTCAGGGTCCTCTCTACTGTATAAATTTTTTATTTATTGCTTATATTGTATTTTTCCTGGTCTCATGTTATATATTTCAACCCCTTTGATTGTACAGCACCCTGGAATTAATGGAGCTCCAAAAATAAATAATAAAAATAAATAATTTGTTCTTTTTTGCTTTCAAATAATTTATGTCAATCTGCATAACACAAAATACAGATTTCTATTAGGTTGAAATTTTTTTTATGAAATGGTATAGATTTCAAATAATAGATAACAAACTTTCAAATGCACTCCTTAGGCTATGATCACACGGCTTATCTTCGGGGCGTAATTACGGACTGAAATACGTCCAATTTTAAGCCATGTGAAAATGGCCTTACAATCATCTATGCAAAACCAGAATACTACACTAGAAAGACCTATAGAGGCTTTTTCTTTGGAGCACAAGATATAGACATGTGATGTTACACACAAGTAGTGTGAAAGAGACATCCCGGACCACAGCGTGGGAGGAGAGATTTTGAGACAGAATTTGAAGCTGACGTATGGTCCAATTAAATGAGAACCTAAAGTACATGAAAAATGAGGATGTATACACAAGCTAGAAGTCTTGTTTGCCTGATGAATTCTTCCCAGTGACTCATTATCTAATGATAGTTTCCCCATTTGAATTCCATAACAGAATTTTCTACATATCATTCAGTACTGAGTCACCAAAGAAGATTTTTCAAGTTACTAAATTGGCTGTTTTGACTTTAAAAGGACACTGGAGGAAACCAAACTGCATTTAAATGATTATTAATTGATGTGAAGATCAGTTCTTGCATGTTCAGGCCACCTGGCTAGAAAATATACAAAGACAGATTTCCTGAATGTAACACAGGTTTCAGATTAGCATGACAAGTTTTGACTATTCATGAAAAGGGCCAAGTATGTGTAACAGACATATGTCCATGAGCCAAATCTGCAGAAAATATATCCTAACATGAAAAAGGTGGATCACAATCGAGAGAACAATATAGTTCCTGATTTCCCATGTAGGCTCATGGTATATAGGGATTTTTTTGTCAAGTTTTCCAATTATTTGTCATTGGTTTTATCTGTTTTATGCAGCAGTCCAGAATGACTAATTATAAAACAACAACCAGTTGAAGCAGATGTGGTAAACAAGTGTTCCCTAACTAAAGTTTCATCATGTGGATATGCCACAAATGACTGAGATAGGAATATCCTAACAACTATTATAAGTGTCTTAGATAGAGTCCTTTAAAGACAATTAAGGCTATGTCTATACAGCACTGGATTCTCGTCGGATTTTCAGTGGATTCAGTAATTTGAATCAGCCAAAAATCCGACTGTACCCAGCGCTGTGTAGACTTCAAGAGAAAATCCCATGCAGCCCATGTACTGAGCCAGCGGGAAATCCGAAAACCGACCGTGGCTTTTTGTTCTAACATGTGCCAAAAGACACTGTATAGCAATGTTAAAGTACCGCTGGATTTTGGACGGCATTTTAACATTGTTGTGTAGACGTAGCCTAATAATGAATAGTAATATACCCAACGCTAAACATTGTATTGAGTGTTGGGTAAGATATAAAGCAGCACTTCTCAAGATGTGATGCCCAACTGGTGAAATATGACTCATTGGATTGTGAGGCGTGATGAGCAGTAATGGGTACTAGCACAAAGGAAGGACTCCACCATACAGTATTGATCATTGATTCCAGCAGCTAAATGGGTATTAGCACAAAGCCAGAACGCCACCATACAGTACTGATCATTGATTCCAGCTGCTAAGTACTTAGAGTCATAGCAACTTTGGTAAGCATCAAGGAGGGAGGGCGTTGAGATTTTTGAGCAGTACTAGATCCAGCCCATGTGGTTGGCAAAGAAATGGTCCATCTCACCCTCCTTCTTTCTTTACAGAATAAGCAATATTTATTGGTAGTGCACTGACAGAAAACAGGATAAACCAATAAGATTGCTTGCCCTGGTCAATTGCAGTAAGCTCCCCACCCTTGACCCAACCCAATTCTTCAGAGCCCAACCCAATTCTTCAGAGCCCAACCAGCGTCACTAACATTCTTCTTGTGCTAACATTTTTTTCTGCATGCTACCCTTTATGTATTAGTTGTTTGCTATCTTGTATTTTCAGTTCCATGTCATATGTTTGGCACTGTTGCAGTGTACTGTGCTTTAATGTAGTGCTGTTGATAATTGTGTAAAGCCTCACGAGAGGCATTTTATGTTGCATTGTAGTATGTGTTTGGCACTTACTAGGAGGCATTTTGTGTTGTTGTATGCTATTTGCTTGGCACTTCTGGAGTTGTACATGTTTTGTGCTCCATTGTGACATGTGGAGCTTTTGGACAGTATTTTATACTAATTTTATACTATACCAATGATGGTATTTGGTTGTTCAGATATTTTAGGCTGCACATTGGTATTTGGTGCTTCTTGGGCAGTACTTTGTACTCATTGTGGTATTTGGTGCTTCTGGAAAAGAAGGTTTCTGCTGTACTATGGTGCTTGAGTGGTATAGTTGGGGAAGTATGATGTACTGAATTTTCTGTGCTATTGTATCTGGTGCTGCTTCAGGGTAATATGTGTGCTGCCAAATATTTGGTTGGTGCTGCTAGGTCTTGCATGGAAGTATTTGTTTAGCGCTGCTATAGAAGCAATATGGTCACTTCACAGTAGTAACTGTTTGCTGGTGAGGTCATGGACGTAACTATAGCCCTAGCAGACATAGAAGCTGCTATGGGGCCCAGGGGTTAAGGGGCCCCACTCATGTGCTAGAACATTGTATCTTTTAGCAGAATATGACAAACTGGCCACTTCATACTCTGACATATGGTACTATTATCCATACGTTCAATTAGTGCTACACTTTGCTATTTGAGTCTCCTGTTCGTAAGTGTTGGTGGCTTTTCTATATTGCTATGGTCCCCTATAAGGCTAGGTTCACACGGTGTATTTGCAGGGCGTAATTACGTGTGGCCGGGGGCGGGAGCGGGGGGCCGGCACCTCGCCGGCCAATAGACTTGCATTACCAGCGGCGTGTATACGCCGCTGGTAATTCACATGTCACTTATCTCCCCCCTCGGCGTATTCGCTGAGCAGGGAGAGGAGACGTAATCCATAGTTCTCTATGAGAACTGTAGATTACCGTAATGACTAGGACGTATTCCAGCCGTAATTTGCGCACTCCAGCGCGTAATTACGGAATGAAATACCTCCTATTTTAAGCCGTGTGAACATAGCCTAAATTCAAATTACTCCCCCGGGTGAGTACCTGGCATCTTAAATAGATTGGCTGGTGAGGCCCAAGCAGAAAAAGTTTGAAAAGTCCAAATATGAATTAAAAATAACTTTTTATAAGAAGTTGAATTTGTGTCTTCCTATTATGTAGCCCTGTTCTCACTGGATTATTGGATTAGTGGAAATTTGTTTTATGGCATTTGGCATCCATAAGGTATGCTTGTTTAGTTAATAGAAAACAGGCTATTTAAGTATTTTGTTGGCTGATGAATAAAACAAAAGCTTGGAATACATTTAGCTTAGTTACAGCATCTCATGAACAATTGCTAATAAACTCCATGTACTATTGGTGAAGTATATCAATGAATCACAGTCACTGGTGCATTTATGAAGGGAAGTCTAGTACTTGTAATGTGCACTACATTAACAGGCCAATAACAGCATGTTAATGGACCCCTTACGGCAGTACCAGTAGGTCAGTTGAATAATATAGTCAGATGAAATGCAATTTAGCTTTCAGCAATACAATGAAACTTAAAAGGGTGTTCTCATTTCCTTATGATGCTCACTCACTCAGCTATATTTGGAACTCCCATAGAAATTAAATGGGAGAAATTTGTAACAATTCGCCAGTCAGGAGTTGGTTCCACAGGGTCGCAGTGAATTTAAGCATGAACCGTGCTGAGGAGCAGAGTCTAAGGAGCCCCCTGGTTTTCATCCTTCAACCCCTGCAACAGGGCTTGGTCTCCGCTCCAAGGAACACACCAGTCGCTACCCTCTACGTGGTCACCCACAGTGGCAGCTAATGAGCAGATGAGGTATCAGAGGATGAAACTTAGCGAGTAGTCCATCATAGCACAGCAGTTGATGTTCTTATATAGTCTTAAACGCAGTAAATGGTCAGAGCAGGCAAACAGAGAAGTCAGTAGTTGAGCTAAAGTCTGTACACCGGGAATCAAAGAAGCGCAAACAAACAAATGCTGTGAAAGAAAAACACCAAAGATCTGGCACAAAGAAAGGGTAGGTGCACCTTTAGGTAGTACCACGTAGAGAGTGATAGGCTAAAGCAGAGAGGAATTGTGCACTGGCGCTTTAAGGCTAAAAGGGCGCCAGTGTGAACCTATCCAGACAACTGCACAGAGCATGACGAGCAATGAAACAACTACACCTGAGAAGCTGTCAGTCACCCAGAGCAGTTTAGAGGCACACAGTCAAACCGATGGCCGCAAACGCATGGCGATTTATGACAGACTTCACAAGCGTGGCCATCTCCATGGTCTTTGAGACTGTCTCATACTGAGCTATGAGCGGGCTGCAGATAGAGAAAAAAGGACATAAGAGCAAGCTTTTAACACAGTTACTTCACCCAGGAGAGACACTTTAGTAAGATTCCTTATACTCTATTAGGTGTCATTTTTAGGAATACCATGCATTAGCCAATCAGGGAAATGATTGTTGTACAGTAATAATGCTTTAGCAATGGCTAAAAGGGGAAGTGTGTGATGTCAAGAGCTGGAACAGAATCCATAACCAACAAGATCATGTGGTCACACAGACATTATCTAGCAAGAATTAACTTCTAATAAATGAAATAGAATAAAAAAGTAGTTTTCTCAGATAGTCAGCAAATTCCACAACTCTCCACAGGAGGGACATCCGAGACCAATCAGGTTTTTTAAGAGTCTTCTGCATTGGTCAACAGAGCAAAATGTGAATTATCTGAAGTCAACCTAATCCTGAATGTGGGCTATGTCTTTAGCAAATTTAATACATCAAAATGGCTAGAATATTTTATTTTTTAACCAATAAAATACCAGCAGCCACCCGCAAATTTCATTCCATGTCTAAAGTCATAGTGGCTCTGCAAAGTCTTGAATCTAATTTTGATTCCTTATTTACTGGCAGTCACTAGTGAACTTTATCCTCACTATGACATTTGTGCAGGGACAGCTTGTGAATTCAACTTTGGGGAAAGGGTTGTTCACTGCAGCCAAAGTAAATGTTCAGGGTTTGGGTTAAAGTACTCTGTAAGAAAAATCCTTACATATTATTAATGTTAATAAATACAAGGGGTGAGGTCTAATTCAAGTGCTGCCAAACAATCCAATGCCCCTTATATTTTCCCATGTTGAAGGCAATTCAGTTTTAAGCAAAAGATAAGTGTGTTAAGGGTCAGATTGGTTGCTATGGCCCTAAACCAGTAAGTGACATTCAATATGGTGGTCATTAACATGTCTTAGGCTTAGCTGGCACTTTTTTATGGTGCCAAGTCTCAATGTGGCATGGGTGTCGCGTGGTGGGTGTCGTGGATGCTCAGCTGCTTAAGGTTCCCTCTATACACCCATTAGCGGTCCTCTGGTATGATCAAGCAGTGCCAATGGAATAATAATAGTCCTCAGGTCTGCCATGTATGGAAGCCTATTGGCAGGACCTAATTGGTTGCCTGCTAGTGTAAAACCGGTAAGCATTTTGCACTATTTAAGTAGTCAAATACACTATGAGAGACATCTATATAACTTGGCGTCTACACATCAGTTCTAAATAGATACAGAGGAGTGTAGAAGACGACAGTACATAAGAAAGTGTTATGCTCCAAAATGTTTACAGTGTAATGCGCCAAACTCTGTAAGGAGGTTTTGAACCAAACTTTGGCACACTCTTGGCGCATTCAAAAGTGTTGTGTCTAGTGCAGACTGCGTCACGCTTGGCCGTACGACTGCTCATACATCTCTACACCCCAAAAATTGCTCAGGCAGGTTCATAGATGTCGCCCTAGGGCAGCAGTCAAGTGATCCACTGTATCTACAATGACCTCAAATTTAAAATGATCATGTTAGAAATTAAGTATGGTGAACACCATAAAAAACTGTATAAAACTATTGTAATTATATTTCAGTATAAAAAGCAATCAAAAAGTCATATGCATCCCAAAATCATACCAATAAAAATGATGCCTATCTCCTGCCCACTAACCTTACCAGGTCTAGAGTCACTGTATTAGAAAAAACTGTTAAGAGTATGCAGCACTAAAACAGTATTTGTGTCCCTTTATTTTAGTATTGAATGCATACATGGATTTTTTCTGTCAAATTCATAAGTGGTGTTCTATCAGATGCTTCTACTTTTGGATGTAGAAGACCGGCGAGACCAAGCTCTTGTACCGTGGAGCAGAGGAAGGTGAGCATAGAGGTTTTTTTTTCTATATTTTGCAACTTGCAGCTTAATATTTGAGATCTGTCAATAATATTAAATGTAATTTCCTTCCATAAAGTATTATAACCAGAGTACTATACCATGGCTGAATAAAACTTTTCCACAATACTATGAAACATAATAGCTATCAACTCTTTCAGCACCATATCATTGGGGGAAAGGGAAGGGCGGTGATGCGCCTTGTACGACCACTCATGTTCCACATCCCTTGAGGTTGGTCCTGGTATCTCAAATGACTTAACTGTGCATCTCTGTACTATAGCCAAGTAATACCATTATAAATGTCAAGCTATGGCATTTATCAGATGTGCAATTATCAGATGAGTCACAAGCAGCTTTACACTCACTCTGTCACCTTAGGCTGTGGGTGGTTCTATAGCAGTGATTAGCATATCTAGCATCTCTGTAAGTAGCTGACCTGTTATACTGACAAGTACAGGAGATCTAATCTTCAGTAAACACAAGGTGCATATGCAGTGAGGACTGAAAACAGTTGCTTATCTGTAATC
Organism: Phyllomedusa bahiana; assembly: GCA_025379985.1. NCBI lineage: Eukaryota > Metazoa > Chordata > Amphibia > Anura > Hylidae > Phyllomedusa > Phyllomedusa bahiana. Next base: position 42,266 of record JAODAL010003046.1, read on the forward strand.
TTGTAAGAGCTAATTTGTTTGCTCTGGAGCTCAGTCCATCCATGAGGTGATGTCACTTCCTGCTCTAAGCTCTAATCAAATAACAGAGTTATGGTCAGGGAACCATATTAACCTGTGCACACATAAAATGTCTCTTAGCTCATGACTAAAGAAAAATCTATTGACCAATGTATTTAGAAAAAGTCTTCATTTACCTGTCCCATTTTGTTGAAAGCTAGTCGATGTAGTGAGAAAACCCCTTTAAGCAAAGAAACCCATCAACAAAATTCTGAGAAATGACAATGGTGCACACATTACTTTGTCATTAAAATGTAACAAAATGTATTCCGAGATGGATAAATCCTAGCATTTTATAGTATGCAATCTGATTATTGTCTTTGATCATTGTTTTCTCTTATAAATTAATGTGCAACTCATAAATTCGTTTTTTGGGGCATTTTAAGTTCTTTTTTGTTGTTGACACATTTGGAACATTTTCATGTGCAGATAAATCTATGATCTCTGTAGGATTCAGTAAGAAAACAAATTCACAGTTAAGTGAAATAATTATGTCCACTTTTGCATTTGGAAGCACATGAAGGAAGTCATATGTTGTCAGCTGGCTTGGGGAGCATAAGGGCGACAACCCGAAAAGGAAAGTTTTGGGGGCAGTTTTTAGGCACATTTAATCAGTGTAAATTGCGCCTGAAATATACCCTTTTAAAAAATACTTGCATAGTAAATTTAAAATGCTACAGCGTATCATTGGTATGTATTAATGGGCCATCGGAAACATTGGGGGTAACGGAGCACAAACGATCATTGCAGTGTATGTATGGGCCAACAAGACACATTGCTAATCGGGGTACAAAGCTACATTGCAGGTATGTAATGGGCCTATCAGACACTTGTGTAACGGGCACATAACAAAAAAAAAAAAATGCTATGAAAGTAATGGGACATCAAGACACATTGCATAACGGAGGCGCATAATGTATTATTCTAATGATAAAATGGGCCTACTAGCCCCACATTGCGTAATGGTGCACATAGTGTATCATTGAATGTATGTAAGGGGCACATTAGACACATTCTAATGGAGGTACAAAAGCATTTCTTTGGGAGGAAAAGTAAGGGCCTTCGAGACACATTGCGAAATGGAGCACAAGTGTATTTTGATAGGAGTTATGCGACATGAACACACTGGAAGGGAGGACATTCGTATCAGTCAGTGTTTAAAGGGCCTATCGAGACACATTCGTAAAAAAGGGCCATAACAACATTGCTAGTGATATAAGGGCCCTTTTTTAGGTGCATTAAAGTGTCTCCCCTGCATATAATGGCAATTGTGGTATTTTACAGTTCTTTTTATATCGAGAAAATGGCAAAAAGAGCATTTTTGCACAAAATAGCCCAAAAAAAAGGAATTTTGTGTATTGGGACATGTCCCCCCAAGGTGTGCACACATACCCTTTTTGCTGGCCTGGGTAAATTGGGATCAAGATACAAAAAGAATAGCTGGCATTCAGGCCAAGGGTGGCAGCATATCTGAAACCCCGTTTGTAAATTGTTCACCTGCTGCTGTGGTAACAGTGTATTGTGAGTGGACAAATGGCACCACAGTAAATAGTCTAGGCTCACACTACATTTTTAACAAACGTATATTAAAACGTATGCTTTTTATTGTTAGACTATTTTTTTAAATGATACTCAAATGAAAAAGGGGTACATTGGTATATGTTTGTATCCCTTTTTTAACATAAAAGTATTTTTTTTTGTTAAAAGCATTTTCTTTCATCATGTGATGATTTCTGGTAAAAGATATACGTATACATCTTTTTGAAGGACAGAATAGAATAGTACACTACGCTTTTCTGAACCTGGAAAAAAACAGTGTATGGACGCAAAGTCAAACACAGGTAAAAATATGCTTCTCGGACTTTACGTTTGACCCTTTATAGTCTTAGGATATGTCAAACTATACATTCTAATACTGTTTTTTGGTACCAATACATCTACATTTGACATCAGCCATAATCACAGTAAAGGGGGCCTAAGCGACATAGAAATCGAACACCGCACCCATTAGAAGGTGAAGGTTGACTACAAAGGTTCACAAGGGCGGACCAACACACTATAGAGGATACAGCTCACTACCAAAATGAATTAACAGACTACCAGCTAAAACAGCAGTTCAGCAAACCCTACTACATATGGGTCTCTGAGGCAAACTGATGGTCACTGTATCCCTGCTAGCAAAGTTGCAGAAGAGGCTTCAATTTTCATGGCAGTATTGGAATTGGACTTCTGCTCACTGACAAAGGGTTGCCTTCTCCAAATCACATTTTCTGCCTCAGAAAATGGATGGATGTTGGCATATCAGGGAAGAAACATCAGAGAACAAACACCCTGTAACTGCTGCTGGAAGAAAACAAGCCATTATCAAGCAGTGGTAATAGCAGTTTTATGGTCTGGAATGTTTTATGGCATTTTCTGGGCCTACTCATGCATGTGGAAGGCACTCTGAACCGCTTTGGCTACAAATCCACCCTTGCAGATCAAGAACAACCATACTTGTTCATTTTCTTCTCTGGCGTGGATGGGATCTTCCAGCATGACAATGTGACATGTTATATGACTAGAAGTGTCTAATATTGGTTGAAAGATGATGACCAAGACTTCCATGCACTACCTTGGCCCCCTTATTACACAGACTTGAACCCAATTGAGCATCTGTAGAGCCACCTCATTGGTCATGTTTGCTCTTTGCATCCTCCCCCAAAAGTGTCTTAAATCTAAAGACAGTCAAGTGTTCTATAGTCTTGCTATAGCCATTTAAGACTCGTTTAGATAAAATTACAGAATTTTAAAATTAAATTGGAGTTTTTTAAATTACAATCAAATCAAACAGCAAGTGTCCCAATTAATAGTCTTCTATAGCTTTAGAATAACTTAAAGGGGAAAAATAATCTTCCAAAAAGTCATAGTCACATTAATGAAAATCACATCTGTGGAGCCCATGACAATTACTGATTTCTAAAACAAATAGGTTGTGGTGGTTTATAAAGCAGTTAAACCCCATAGGAACTCATGAATCTCAAAGACTGAATTTTTACTTTTAGGCCCTTCACACGGCTATTTCCGCGTTGGGCCCCGATTCCGCGCCGGATTTGGTTTTCAATACGGCCCAATCCCGGGTCTTTACGGTAATCCACTGCCCTTTTAAGAACAGTGGATTCCGCGCTCCTCCCCGCTGGGAAAAATCCCCGCGGGGGGAGAAATGACATGCACATTATTTACGGCCGGGGGACGCCCGAAAACAAGCATTGTCAGGGGCCGGGAGCGGCCCCCCCGGCCCGCTCCGGCCCCCCCCCCGCCCCGCCCCGATTCACGGCGGTTTGTGCGCTCAATACGGCCACAAATCCGCCCCTGAATAAGCCGTGTGAACACGGCCTTAACCTGTGATACAAAGCACCATTTATCTAAAGGATTTGTTGCCCAGGAAGATGTGTCAGAGATTTGCAGTCTGGACATTTCCAAGCTGCATTCAATAGGTTTAGCTGCCTTTTATGTGGGAAACGGGTGAAGGTCTAAACTCATGGACATCATCATTATCTCAGATAGTCCTTGAGAAATCAAAGGTTCCAACTATAAAAAAAAAAGACTTCAAGAAAGATATTTTTAATAGATGTTGGAAATAATGGTGGCACAGCTCATTTTTTAATAGTATAAGTAACTGTACATTTGTTTTTTCTTAAAATATAATATTTCATTTTTTTAGGGAAAGTCATAGATTCTTGGGGCAGGGCTTTAGATTTATGGTTAGGTTTTTCTTCACTTGCCTTTTATATCAGGTATTTCAAATACCTTCAAGTAGAGCGAAGAAACGCATCAGCACAAACTTAATTGAAAGGCACTGTGAGCCACTTGCATTCAAAATTTTAGCTTTTCCCCAAAAATAAAACGAAGAAAACTCTGATGATTGTTTAAGCAAGTAACGGTATTCTGCCTATTCTGCCATAGTCAATACTATTTGATAGCATTTCAAAAGCAATAAATAAAAGGAACTGTCAAAGTCAGTAGCGCATGACAAAGGCTGGCCATATTAAAATGTAATAACAAAAATTTCAGTATATTTCCATTTGAATGACTTTGTGTGAAGTTTATGAAGGCCAGTTTAGGACAACATGAATGATCTTAGTCCCCGAAAGACGTTTATTTTTAGATATCTGAAGCTGCATTAAAAAAGTCCCTGACCAAAGAAAAATACCCTCAGGGCCCAGTTTCAGGTTTAATACCTTAACTTAAGATTACTATACTTGTCCAAACTTCATAGAGTTTATTAACCTTATGACATGTATTTATTTTTTCTTTCATCTGGGAATATGAAAATTCAGGTTGCTGCTAGGAAAGGAAGCCACAAAGTAGGATTTATCTTTGAAAATAGTTTATAATAGCAATTTTGGAGCAATTTACTAATAGGCACATTTATTACTGTCACGTTATAGTGTCCTGTGCACCTCAAACAAACAAAAAAGGAGCAGGTATACTAGGGGAAATAAAACTTGAGGGGATTCTTATAAATTTATTTTTATTATTAGATTTGTCCGTAATAAGAATTTTGTCCTAAAAGTACCTGCCATCTATGATTAATTTAGGTTAATACTGGCATTGAACTTATTATCAGTAAACACTAAATTTTTTAACTAGTTATCAGTGTATTTGTTAATACATGCACAAAAATCACCCAAACATTGAATATCAATAGATACCAAATTAAATCTTCTTCATCTTTTACTATCTACTATCTACTACTACCTATCTATCTAGCTATCTATCTATTATCTGATATCTACCTATTTATCTCTATCTATTGATCTATCATTCTATTACCTTCTATTTCTGAATATCTCTATCTATTGATCTATTACCACAACAATACTATCTATCATTTTATATCACGTTTCAATAAATTTAAAAATATCCCCATCTACATCTCATATCTACCTCATACTACCCAAATTTTTTTTCCTTCACTCTCTCTTTCCCCTTATCTGTTATTGTCTATAAAATGTATGTATGTATATATATTAATTAAAAAATATATATATATATATCTAATCTACTATAACATCTACATATCTATTCTTCATTTAATTTCTAAAAAATTAGACATTACCATGTTTTTATCATTCATCCAATATTTACCTATGTATCTCTCTCTCTACTGTATCTATTGATCCATCATCTTCTATCTATCTATCTATCTATCTATCTCCCTCTATCGTTTTATCATCTCCTGTTTCATATCTATCTATCTATCTACCTATCTATCTATCTATCTGTCTATCTATCTCCCTCTATCGTTTTTTAAAACCTTTTCCCTTTTTATATCTATCTATCTATCTATCTATCTATCTATCTATCTATCTATCTATCTATCTATCTAGTGATCTTTCATCACATATCTATCATTTCATATCTTCATTTCATCTCATATATATCTAATGCCTACATTTCATCTCATATCTATATATCGCATTTATCTAATCTATTAATCTAGCATCGCATAGCTATATATCAAATTTTATTATCATTTTTTTTTATTATCTATCAACACTATCTATCTATCTATCTACTATCATGAACAATTATATCATGAAATCTTAATCTATAAAGAAAGGTGATAGCTGTGACATTGGTGACAAACCTGACAATTAAGACATGTTATTATTAGCTGTATATACACAATTGAAGCTAAATATTAACACTGTGGATTGTGTAGCACAGGACAGGCTAGGATTTGTATAAGCTCTTGGCTAACAGTCTGGAGCAGTATTTTGGTATTATGTTTTATGACCACTGCGATTAAATATGTGGATTGTTCTTCGGTCCAGTAAAAAGAAGGACTGTACACCAGATCTTCTACTATACTATACTACTATAAGTGCTTTTACTATACTTCTGGATAACTCACGTGAGCACATAGTAATAGTGCTTTTCCCATCTTATTCTATAAACTTACATTATTACAATTATACAGGTCATTTCTGTTGTGGGTAGCAGATATGTTCCTTAATATATCTTTCATTATAATCAATCAGCGTGCTAACCCATGGATTTCATTTTCCTTTTGGTTTAATGACCTCCTTTGGCTTATAAATTGCTCTTTATAATAGGTGTGATTTTACACTCAGGATTAGCAGTTGACTGATAATATGGGGCATCACTGCTATGTAATTGTTGATCTTTGGTAAGGTAGTAAACTGAATATAGAACATGCATTGGCCTACATATGACCACTTATGACTCAATCCAACTGAATGTTTAGCAACTGTTGGTTTCATGTTCACTCTCATTGTGACTGCTGAGTTTGTCAATTTTTCCTGAATTTCAGCAAGAAAAAAACTACTTTGCTGTTTTTTTTGTGCTGGATGACAATAAAGCAATCAAACAAAATAGATGTGGCAGGAAGTGAATCTATCTCATATTTATCAATGTATCTGCCTATACTATTTCTGTTTATTTATCCATCTACATAATTTTTAGATCTATTTATTAAACTATATTATGTTAAAAATACTCATAAAACAAATGATTCAAGTTCTCTCCATGCGTGCTGACTGGCAGAAATGGCTATGAGAATCAGCTATGTTCAGAATGTAGCATGAATATTTTAATGTCTGGATTTAAGGAATTTGTTAAGCCCTGAAGGGTCAATCTTATTGTCTAGCTTTTATCTCGCCCGCAGATCAGTAGGTTCAATATACAAATTGCAGTGTATCAGTTTAACTCCTTTACAGCATGTCTTGAATAGCTTATTACAAGTCACACTTTGTTGGAGAATGCCAGTAGATCAGCTTAAAACAAACAGCTGCCTTACCAAATATCTACACCACATCATTGTTCCAGCCAAAATATACTTGTAAAGCTTTCACACCACTAAATAGCCCGGTGTCCACATGACTAGGATCTGTACATAGTTATATGCTGGAGGCAGTGATAGAAAGCAGTGTTCTGCACACTATAGTATTAGTGTAAGAGTCCTGAGATAATATAAAGATGTAGATCATTCCAAAACTACAAAGACTATGTTGTCATGTGCTGGATTAGAGCAAATGAGATGGATTGCAGGTAAGAAGTCTAATAGTACTCACAACAAATGGAAAAAAGAAAGTTTTTACCCCAAAAAAGTTAACAAAAAGCATTGACTAAACTTTTAAGTCTCATCCCCTCAAGGTATTTGGAATAGCAGCAGAAGAGAATGGATATCATTTTCATGCCTGCCTTTTAACTGTTTAAATGCATTAAGCAAATGACAGGTCCATGTGGCGTAGTGTTAATGGATGGGCTACTTACCACCAGGAAGAATCAACTCTTGGGGTCAGAATAAGCAGTATTAGTAGGTAGGCAACATACATCCTGTAGTTTGTTTGTAGGTTATCTGATGAAGCCACTGTCCTGTGGCAATGCCTTAATCCTGGCGTTGAGGACATTCTAGGGTGACTTCTCAATGGTTCTCCTGGATGAGATAGTCCCAACATAGTTACTATATCTCCAAAAAGTGCTTTGTAGGCAGCAGAAAAGGACACCTGGAAATCCAGATTAACATGCAGGTAAGTGCTTTACTGCATAGGTTCATTTATTTTCTAATCCAAGGTCAAAATAAGCAAATGTTTAAAAAGATCAATTCCTCCATAAATCTTTAGATTTCATTCTGGAAAAATAATTCAGCTCTTCTAATTAAACTAATCATAGTGAAATTGTTCTTGACGGAGAATAAAACTATATAGAATGATAATATAGACTAAGAATATGGCTCTTAGTCGTCATAGCTTTTAGTCATCTTTGCTGTTTTCTTGCTATAGATGTAATTCTGTATTACTGAAATACAACATAAATTGGGAACTGGTGCTGCAAAAATGTCATAGTTTCCTCAACTAGTTAAAAAAATAGATGTATGGAAGTGGATGCTGAAGAAATTCTTAAGAAAACTTGGCTGCTCTGTGTCCCTGGAGATGGAGGAGGGAAACCCATAGGTTCTGGATGTTGCTGGTGGTGAGGTCTTCCTTGTGGAGGCTGTGATGAAGAGGACAGACAGGGATGATCTGACTTGCTCTCTTGCTCTGTGTCTCATTGGATAGGGAGAAGTTTGATGAATTCCTGGATTCACTTGAGAGGTAGCAGATCCCAGAGTTTGCTGAAACTCCCCCTGAGTGTGAAAGTGCCTCTGCATTTGGTGAGGATAGAGTGAGCTACCTATGCAAAGGGTTGCAGCAGCAGTATACCACCACCTGCTGCTGTGATACAGACACACAGATAGTAGGAGGAAGACACATGCATTCAGTTATAGACCGTGCACAGGGTTGAAGCTGACTCTGTCTACATGGTCTTAGTGCTCTCAGATTCACTCGACATCATTACTGCAAAAAGTGCTGTTTCCTTTAAAGACAGCTGGCTCAACGAAAACAGCTAAGCCTGCTCTTATGTAATAGATTTTTATATGAGGATGTAGATTTGTAAACCATCATTGCCTGCTAGGAGAAACTAGAATCATAGGAAAACTGTGTTTTGTAGAATACGGTAAATTCATCCAGATTATTGTATCACGATCACTCCGGTCGGAAGGGAAGATAATTTTCTGCAAGATCAAAGCATCAACTCCGCCAGAAAATATTTATAGATGCGGCAAAAATAAACTTGACAGATAACACACTATGATATTGTCTCAACTTTTTCAATGGCTTTATGATAAAAAAAACAGACAAAACTGAAATCTTTGATATTACAGATGTAGCAGAGTTTAGCTGGACCGTGATATATTAGCTTTCCATGTTACCTGTTCTCGATCACAACAAAAGACATTGAAAAACAATGAAGAAGTTCACATAACATTCTGTGCAGTGATATTATAGTGCTTTATCAGTTCAGTTAATCTTTGCCAGGGGTGTTGCTAGAGTCCCAAAACATCCAAGGCCACAGCCCTCTGTGTTACGTTTTGCTCAGTAGGGCTGGGTTCACACAGCATTTTTCATACCACATTGTGAACTGTGACATGTATTTTTACACGTATTTCAAAAAGATTCTGTCCATCACCTCAGCAGTCACTGTACAATGATAAGTGATTAAAGTGCAGTTACATTTAGTGACTCACAGGTGACGTCTTCTCTGACGTGTCGTTCCCTTTCCCTTTTCTTCTCCATCCGGTCCACATCTCCATGCTGACCTCTCCTGGCCACATCTTGTCTGTGAAGAATTTACCACACAAAAATGTTAGAATCCTCACGTTTCCAGCACTTATATATCTAGCTACTTACCTACTGGGGTAGGGGTTGGATGTACAACCCTAAGTAATGGAGCCTATATAGGAAAGAATGTTGGCACCCTATCCCCCACAACAAACCGCTTTCCTATGATAGGAAAGTCAGGTGTCTGTTGTGTGAGAAAGGGAGTCACCCATTGTTCCTAAATAGGCTCCACATTAGGTAGGGAGGTACATAGACGCTCCTCCATTAAGTAGGTATATAGAACCCCTCGGTAGTTATATGGCCCCCCCAGTAGGTAGTCATATAACCCACTGGTAGGTAGGTACACAGTCCCAATTAGTAGGTAGCTAGGTACATAGGTAGCGTAGGTAGCTAGGTATATAGGCCACCTCAGTAGGTAGACACACATTAATTTAATATTAAAATTTATATATTTTTATATATATTATATATTTATATATTTATTATATAGTAATATATATATATATTTTGTGTGTGTGTGTGTGTATATGTATACACTACCTACAGGGGGCAATATAGGCCCCAATGATAGGGAGGTATGTATATAGGACAGCCTAGTAAGTAGGTAGATATATAGGTCTCCCAGTAGGTATGTAGGTATAGAAGCCCTTCTGTAAGTAGATAGGTAAATAGGTCCCCTCGATAGGCATATAGGATGATAGGTACATAGGTCCCCCATTAGGTAGGAAGCTTAGTAGTTAGGTATATAGGTCCTCACAGTAGGTAGGTAAGTATAAAGGTCCCCCAGTAGGAAGGAATACAGGCCCCCCAAAAAGTTGGTAGGTATATAGGTCCTCTTAGTATTTAGACAGGTAAATAGGTCCTCCAGAAGGTTGGTATGTATATAGGTATCCCTAGTAGATTGGTAGGAATATAGATCCCCCTAGTAGATTAGTAGGTCTATAGGTCCACCAGTAGGTAGGTATAAGTCACTCCAGAGGTTGGCAGGTCTATTGGGTCCCACAGTAGGTTGGTAGGTCTGTAGCTCCCTCCCAGTAGGTAGGTAGGTCTATAGGTTCCCACAGTAGGTTGGTAGGTCTGTAGGTTCCCCCAGTAGGTAGTTAAGTAGATAGGTCCTCCAGTAGGTAGGAAGGTTTATAGGTGCCCCCAGAGGTTGGTAGGTACACAGGGCCCCTCAGTAGGTAGGTCTATATGATCCCTAGCAGGTTGATATGTTTATAGGGCCCCTCAGTCGATAGGTAAGTCTACAGGTCCCCCCAAAAGGCTGAATTTAACATCAAACTCATTTTGATGCCTAGCAACGCCTCTGATCTTTGCTACATCTGTGATCAAGAAATGAGTGATCAGATAGGTCATGACTATTTGTGAAGGCAGTGTATTTGGTGATAAATTACAAAACTGAAGAGTGAATCAGAAAACTGTATGCCATGTGGTGCATGTCGCAAACTAAAGAGTCAAGCAGGAAAACTGTACATTGCATAATGTATTCCAGCTATATATGTAATTTCTTGGCATCATTTTCATCCTGCAGATGGACCTCACTGGGGTATTCTAATTACAGGTGTTTATAACATATTTACAGGACTTGCATCTATACTGAAAAAAGAGGTCCCCCTAAACCCTTTGCGCAAAGGGCTGACCAGGCTCGGACTGGCCAACAGGAGAAAGAAGCAAGAGCGCACGGCACTGATATACTGTAAATAATTGATATTATTTTCATGCTCTTTATATCAGAATTCCATGTAATACAGCTGTAATTTACTGTATTTCTTAATAAACCACAGATCGGAAGAGCTATGGTTCCCATTCGGAGAATGCTGGCCACATTTGTGTGAGTGAATGAGCTTGTGGACCCCCAAGTCCCGGAACTGATTAAGGACATGTCGTAGTAATACAGACATGTTAAGGGATCAGAATGCTTATCTAATGTAATGTCTTTGGGTAGCACCCACATACATCCATACAATCTTTGCGCCAGGTTTAGCTTATTGTGCTGCCAGAAATCAGAATGAGGCACCAGATCATTACTATCCCCAATCCCCATATTTTCAAGATGTTCCTAGACACCCACCTAGAGATATATGGTACAAGATGAAAGTGAGAACATCTCCTTAAAGGGGTTATTCCAGATTTGTCATGTATGACCTATACATAGGTAATAAATGTCTAATTGTTGCAGGACCACACTGCAGGGACCTCCACAGTCACTAGAACTTTGTCCCTCACTATGATTCACTGCTTGACCACATTAGGAGGAGTATGAATGGAGTGTTCAGCACTTGGCTATCTTCATCAGTCCCATATGAATGCAGAGGTGGCACACATACTGGATCACCATTTCATGGAAGCACCTTCTCAGTGCAGTGCACCAGTAAACTACGCTGAAGACGAATGCGGACTCAGGACCCATAATCTACTGATGGTAGGGGAATATTTATATTTCACTGGAATATATGAATATATCTATCTATGTCTATCTATACATGTACATGGATTTATACACACACACACACACACACACACATATATATATATACAGTATCTCTCTCTCAAACAGGTCACTAATAGTTCAACATTGTGCCTCATGGCAAAAAAACAACTGAGAAGCAGAAAAAAAAATTGTTACTGTACAGTACATAAACGTGACCTAGGCTATAGTTACTAGCACTCATAGGGCCCCACAGCAAAATGAGACAGAGCCCACACCACATCAAGATGGGAAACTCGAGCAGCAGTATAGGTCGCAATAATTGAAGCTATAAATATAGTGCTATATATACAGCGAGACCACATATTATTGGTAGGTAGTAGAAGACCCCATTATCTTCAAAATGGTACAATATTCTTACACCTGAGTTGGGCCCCTTCAAGCTCTGGGACCCATAGCAGCTGCTATGGCTGCTACTGCTATAGTTACACCCCGTATAAAAAGATTGCCAACACCTTGAAACTGAGCTGCCACACGGTGGCCAAGACCATACAGTGGTATAGCAAAACAAGTACCACTCAGAACAGGCCTCACCATGGTCGACCAAAGAAGTTGAGTGCTCATGCTCAGCGTTATATCAAGAGATGAATGCTGCCAGCATTCCTGCAGAGGCTAAAGGAGTGGGGGGACAATGCTCAGACCATATGCTGCACACAGCATCAAATTGGTCGGCATGGCTGTTGTCCCAGAAGGAAACCTCTTCTAAAGATGATACATAAGAAAGCCTAGGATGAGTAGGATGAACTTATTTGTTTCAGATGGTGTCAAGCGTGTGTGGCAGTAACCAGGTGAATAGTACAAAGACAAATGTTTCTTGTCTACATTCAAGCATGGTGGTGGGAGTGTCATGGTTTGTGGCTGCATGACTGCTGCCGGCTGTGTGGGGCTACAGTTCATTGAGGGAACCATAAATGCCAACATGTACTGTGACATACTGAAGCAGAGCATGATCCCTTTTCTTCGGAAACTGGGCCGCTGGGCAGTATTACAACAAGATAAATGACCCCAAACACACCTCCAATATGACCACTGCCTTGCTAAAGAAATGCAAATACAATACAATATCAGCAGCACTCTATAGGCACCAAATAACAGTATAAGGAGACATATGAATTTTTTTGAAAAAGGCTTTCTGCTACTTTGGAATATATGAAAATTTTGAGGTTCTTAGTGTTAATTTTTGATCAAAAATGCCCACCTACCAACGGCAAGGTGACCTCAATTCAGGTGGGAGCCTACGCTATATGTTACCTCTCTTGGTGTCTATTCAGAACTCCACATTTCAGAGAGAGAAAATTCCAGCTATAACCTGTGCAGTTGGGTGGAGTGCAGAGACCAAGATGGGGACCAGCCACTTCCCCATGCAAACAGTCTAAAAACAAAATATGGTCAGCACATCTATTTTGAAAAATAAATGTATAGGAGCAATGCAAACACAACACAATTTCAAGCTACATGAGACTAAAGGTGCTGGACTGGCTAAATATGTCTCCAGTCCTAAACCCTATTGAACATCTGTGGGGGCATTCTCAAATGGAAGGTGGAGGAGAGCAAGGTCTCTAACATTCACCAATTCTGTAATGTTGTCAGGGAGGAGTGGAAGAGGACTCTAGTGGCAACCAATGAAGCTCTATTGAACTCTATGCCCAAGGAAGTTAAGTCAGAGATAGAAAATAATGGTGCACACACTAAATACAGTATGTGTGTGCACTTTATGCACAATTTGTCTATTTTCACTTAGGATGTACTCACTTTTGTTGCCAGAGGTTCAGACATTGATGACTGTGTATTGAGTTATTGTGAGGGCACATCAAATTTACACTGATATAAAAGCTGTACAATTACGACTTTACATTGTATCAATGTGTCATATCTCCAGTGTTGCACGTTGCAGTGTTGTCCCATGAAAAGATCTAATCATACAAGGTTTACAAAAATGTGAAGGTTGCACTCACCCTGGACAAGGGCGAGTCACCGAGATGCCTGGGCTCAGTGAAGGAAGGCCGACAGTTTCGTGTCAGTAACACTATGTTACTGACACGTCTTAGCATAAGTGATTCAAATCCGCTTAGTTTGGGTGAGTTTTTCCTGAAGTGGTCAAAGTGATGGGTGGGTGGCCACTCCCACGTATCAGGTGAGGCTTTTATCAGGCTCTATAAGGCCTGGACCTGTAGGCTTGTGTTGGTCTCTGGTGGACCTCTGGTGTTAAGAGGGAGGCCACACTGGGATCTATAGACTGTGTGAGCCTAGAGAGGAAACCTGTGTTAGTAAGTGCTCAGCCGAGCAGGTATTTCATTTATGTTTTGCATGAAGGTTAAGGCCTTTGTTTTATTTGCAATGACGGAATAAACCCAATAAACTTGAAATTTTAAGTCATGTGTCACTGTCTCTGTCTGCTGAAGCCCATGTTGCCTTCCTGATGCTGATTCCCCTTCACTATATGTATGTATATGTGTGTATATATATATATATATATATATATATATACATATATATATAATATGCATCTCAATCACAAAAGTGAGTGCAACCTTCACATTTTTGTAAATATTGTATTATTATATTTTTTCATGGGACAAAACTGCAACACCGGAGATATGACACTTATTTGTATATTGTTGTGCAAAAATGTTAGGCAGGTGTGGAAAAAGTAAGAATGCTTTCAAAAATAGAACTGTTGTTTGTTTTTGTTTTTTTAAAAATCAATTAACCCCTTCCTGACAGTGGACATATGAATACGTCTAATGTGGAAAGTTGTTCCCGGAATTGGACGTACCCATTCAGTACATTATGCAGGCTAACAAGCAAAGCCCGCATGATTGGAACCAATTGTATATTACAGTTTATTCTGGTCGTGGACGATTAACCCCTCATCTAATGGAAACAGAGGGAGGCAGCTCCCTCTGTTTCCATTGACACTACTCTGCACTTCTATGTATTTTAGCATCGATCGAAATGAAAAACACACAAATAAAGAAATACACATATACCCCCCTTTTCTATAAATAGATAGCTACACTCAGTATCTCAGGAAAGTACACCCCTGACATTTTTGTAAATATTGTATTATACTGTGAAGCAATGTAAAGCAGTCAGTGTATAGCTTGTATAGCTCTTTAATCTTGTCTGTACTCAAAATAACTTAACACACAGCCATCAATGTCTAAACTGCTGGCAATACAAGCTGTAGTATGACAATACACTATTATACAAGCTGTACACTAATTACTTCACATTATATCAGTGTCACAAATTTAGTGTTGTCCCATGAAAAGATATAATACTATTGTGAGATACTGCATACATGTTAGGCTGGGGAGATTAATTAATTTGATTCATTTGCTGTTTCTTAACCTGCATAGTTCTCAGAATCATAAAATCAAATAAAGCTCTGCCCACACATTTGACATACATGTACAGCTGAAACCAGAAGTTTACATGCACTATATAAAAAAACACATCTGCATATTTTTCTCACTGTCTGACATGAAATCAGAATAAACCTTTCACGTTCTAGTTCAATTAGGATTACCAAAATTATTTCTATTTGTCAAATGCCAGAATGAGACAGATAATTTTTTTAAGACATTTTTATTACTTTCTACAAAGTCAAAAGTTTACATACATTTCATTGGTATTTGGTAGCATTGCCCTTAAGCTGTATGACTTGGGTCAAACATTTTGGATATCCTTACACAAACTTCTCACAATTGTTGTTAGGAATTTTGGCCCATTCCTCCTGACAGAGGAAGATCATGTAACTGAGCCATGTTTGTAGGTCGCCTTGCTCACACCTGCCTTTTCAGCTATGCCCATACATTTTCAATAGGATTGAGATCAGGACTTTGTGATGGCCACTCCAAAACATTGACTTGGTTATCCTTAAGCCCCTTTTTAACCAGTTTGGCAGTAAGCTTCGGACCATTGTTCATTTGGAAGGCCCATTTCCACCCAAGCTTTAACTTCCTGACTGATATCTTGAGATATTGCTTCAGTATTGCCACATAATCTTGTTTCCCCAGGATGCCATCTATTTTGTGAAGTGTACCAGTCGCTCTTGCAGCAAAACAACCCCACAACATGATGTTGCCACCCCTATGTTTCATAGTTGGGATGGTGTTCTTAGGCTTACAAGCTTCTCCCTTGTACCTCCAAACGTAATGATGGTCTGTCATGATTGTGCCTGAAACAACCCCGGCTTTTGGCTCTGGTCGCCGGCCACGGCCAGTACGACGTAAACCATGTTTTTTTACCTAATACTGCGTTTCTTATCACTAGTGTGAACTGGGTTTATTCTGTGCTGGGTGCTGATTGATTCCTGGCCAACGCCCGTGGCCAGGAATCTTCCAGCACACTCTTGGTTAACTTTGTTCCTTCTTGAGTGACAGCTTTCTTCTCCTATCTGGTCTTTTGTTCCTTCTGCCTATTGCCTCAGTTCTACCTTTCTTCTGTCCCTATATAAGGGTCCTGCTTCCTTCCTGCTTTGCCTGCTATATTGGCTTTGCCCTATAGTTCGCCTGCTCTCTCTTATTACCTTCTGTATAACTCTGACCTTTGCTTGGATTCCGGTTACTCTCTCTGCCTAACGATTCTGTACTTTGCTGCCCGTGTGTTACCAACCTTTGCCTGCCCGACTAAATTTACTTTTTCTGTGGTTGTTTGCCTCTGTTTGTATGTTCACTGTGCTCAGTGCAGTTATCAGTCTTCTGGTTGGGGCCAGTCGGGTTCCCCAAAATGCAGGGACAGAGGCTGGGACCAGTGTCAGGGCCTCACTTGTCTGTGTCTTTGTGTGCGTCCCTGTCACTCCCTGACATTATGACATTATAGCAGGCCCATACCCCAGTCAACCCTTCCGGCGGTTCAACATGAGTACCGACTTGTCGGTCACTGACCGCCTAGATGAGTTGATAACCCAATTCCATGGCATGGCGGGACTTCTAAATCAAATCTCGCAGCCTTTGGATGCCATAATGACCCCAGCACCTGGACTTGCCGTCCCGTCTGTGCTGTACCTAGACCTGTTTTTGTAAATCCTAGCATCCGTTATAAATCTAAGATGCTTCTACCGGATCGCTTTGATGGAAATCCTGACAGGTTCCAAACCTTCAGGGTGATGTGTCTGCCATGCCCACTTTTCTTTTTTATTTAAATGATAATCCCTGCAATTTGCAGTTTGTACATCAGATTGGTAATAGCACTATTCAATTTCTTGATCTTGTGCTCACTGGTGAACCAGAACACAATATTGTCACTAGGACTCATCGTAAGGCAACGGCAGGGAAATACGATATAACATCACCGGAGTTATCATCCAAAACACACCCATAGGTCTATACCTATGGGTGAATTGACTCGTGCCATGAGGAATTGTAGTCAACATGGTGACTTCGAAATGGAGTGTAATGCCATTTGCAGGAGGCTGAGCAAAAGAGGTTATCCTTCCTGGACCCTGCAACAGGCATCCACTATTGTGCAGGATAAAACTAGGAACCAACTTCTTCTTCATAAAAAATGGAAGAGGTCCAACAACAGTAACAATATACTAGTGTTGGATTATAATACTCAATTTCAGACGATCAAAAATATTTTTTTGAAGCATTTACCTATATTATCTGAGGACCCCATTTTGGAGGAAATTCTTTCAGGGGGTCTCTGGGTAGTTACCCGGAGATCTCGAACCTTAGACCGTTTATTATCTTCTAATTCAGTTACCTTAAAAAAATCCAAGCAGAATTGGTTAAAACAGAAGGGTTTCTATAGGTGTGGTTCAAATCCCTGCAGGGTCTGTGGTTTCGTTAATACTGGTAAGATCTTTCATAATAGCCAACATACCAAAGTGTTCACTATTCAAACTTATATTAACTGTAATTCACACCATGTTGTGTATCTGGCTACCTGTACTGATTGTAACCTTCATTATGTTGGTAGTACTACAAGAAGGTTAAAGACCCGTATCCTTGAACATCTTAATGATATTACCAATACCTCTGTACGTAATAGGTCCCATCTCTCGAATCATTTTAGAGATGTGCATGGAGGCAATTATAGCAAGTTAAGGGTTATGGGTATAGACAGGGTGACCAGACCTACACGTGGGGGTGATTGAAATCATATATTACATGACAAAGAGGCATAATGGATCTTTGTTTTGGAGACCGCAGCCCCAGCAGGATTGAATTTGAGGAGGGAGTGGATGTTCCATTATTAGACCACCAGAGTGTAGTACTTTATATGTCTTGTTTCTTGGCTTAGTCTATGTACTTTCATTTATATATCATATTGTTATGGATTTATTTATATTTTACATAGACATGCAGTTAATGTTGTTGTGTATGAATGCATTGATTTTCAATTGCATATGTTCCTTGCATTTAAGGCTATGTCTATACTGCAGTGGACAAAAAACGACCTGAAAACGAATTACTAAAAACGTTCATGAAACTGAGTTTTCTGTCCACTGCCTGTCAAAAGCAGCTGAAAAAACGTCCGTTTTTTGGAGCGTTTTTTTGGAGCATTTTTTGAAGCGTCTTTGCTCTGCTTTTTAATGTATGCACAAATTAAGCCATTGGATGTAAACTACACCCTACAGGCGGAGTTAGCATGTTAAGTAGTCACTTCCTTTAGGTCACTGTAGCCATTGTGAGCACATTGTCCTTTGTGTGCTGCTGCTGCATGCTACTGCTTTATTAAATTTTGCACCAGATTCTTGCACCAAAATCCACAAAAACCCACATTATCTTTCCATACAGCAAGATAACTGTATTAGCATCAAAATCTGTAAAGAAAAGAATTTTAGCGGCAAAATCCAAAAAAAACGCATTATTGCGCCAAATTCCATTAAAAAGAAAATATTTTGAGTGTCAGAAGCGTGATCAGTTTATTAGCGCCTACATTTTTAAAGATATTGATCTTAGCCCCCAAATCCGTCAAAAAACGGATTCTGGCGCCGAAATCCATAAAAAAATTTATTTATTTGCGTCAAAAGCTAGATCACTTTATTAGCGCCAAAATCTTTAAAGACACGGATTTTAGCCCCAAAAGCCATAAAAAACAGATTCTTGCGCCAAAATCCGTAAAAAACGTATTTTTGCCGTCAGAAGCGAAATAACGTTATTAGCGCCAAAATCTGTAAAAAAAAATTATTTTAGTGTCAAAAAATGTAAAAAAACGGATTTTTGCGCCAAAATGCAAAGCATTATAATTGCTATGGATTTCAGCAAAAAAAGCGTCAAAAAGTGTGCAAAAACATGCTAAAAAACCAGGGCTAGCTACAGGTTTTTGTGGGCACTTTGTGGAGCAAATTATGTGGTGACAATAAACAGCAGGTACAACAGAGTTTATTTTAGGGGCCTACTTTCCCTTGCTGTCTCTGCCACCTGTATGGTAACCCCCCCGGTCTTGCTTCAATTTATACAGACTGGTGTGAGGACATCATCACACTAATATGTAATCAAGATGGAACGCTGGGGCTTCTGAGTCTCCCTCATCTAATTGCAGCAGGACACAGGTGGTGAACATAACAGGTCTAGTTATATGCCCCTCCCCTGAATGATACATTTTATATAAATAAAAATATATCAAAAGCTATAACAAGAAGGACTGAGTATAAAACCACTAAATAATGGCCATACAGTTACCAAATACCACCGCTACATAAAACCGATATTCCAAGGCCAAAATTAACAATAATTAAGACCAAATACTGCCACATCATGACCACATATCACCACCACATAGTGACTGAATAATATCACCACATCATGAACACATATCCCCATCACATAGTGACTGAATAATACCACCACACCATGAACACACATCCCCATCACATAGTGACTGAATAATACCACCACACCATAACCACATATCACCATCACATAGTAACTGAATAATACCGCCACACCATGACCTCATATCACACCCACATAGTGACTCAATAATGCCGCCACACCATGACCTCATATCACCCACACAGTTACTGAATAATACCACCACGCTATGACTACATATCACCATTATATAGAGACTGAATAATACCTCCACACCATGACCACATATAACCCCCACATAGTGACTGAATAATACCTCCACACCATGACCACATATCACCCCCACATAGTGACTGAATAATACCACCACACCATTACTGCATATCACTATCACATAGTGACTGAATAATACTGCAACACCATGAACACATGAACACACCATGAACACAATGACCTATTAACCGCTAAAGCCTCACGTCACTATTCGATCCTTCTCCTCTTAGACTTATCCTCTGCCTTTGACACTGTTGACCATTCCCTCCTGCTACAAATCCTCTCCTCCCTCGGCATCATGGACTCAGCCCTTTCCTGGATCTCCTCGTACCTCTCTGATCGGACGTTCAGCGTCTCTCATTCTAGCTCCACCTCCTCCTCTCGACATCTCTCTGTTGGTGTCCCCCAAGGGTCAGTCCTGGGCCCACTACTCTTCTCTATCTACACTCTTGGGCTGGGTCAGCTCATAGCATCACACAGCTTTCAATATCACCTGTATGCTGATGACACCCAACTTTACATCTCTGGCCCAGACATCAACTCTTTACGGTCCAAGATCCCAGATTGTCTGTCCTCCATATCCTCATTCTTCTCCTCCCGTCTCCTAAAACTTAATGTAGAGAAAACGGAATTCATTATCTTTCCACCCTCCCACTCCATCCCTCCACCTGATCTCTCTATTACAGTCAACGGCTCCACACTCTCACCAGTCCTGCAAGTCCGCTGCCTTGGGATAACCCTTGACTCCGCTTTGTCCTTCAAACCACACATCCAAGCCCTCACCTCCGCCTGTCGCCTCCACCTGAAAAATATTTCACAAATCCGCTCATTCCTCAATCCTGACACTACAAAAATGCTGGTCCATGCCCTTGTCATCTCTCACCTAGACTACTGCAACATTCTTCTCTGTGGCCTCCCGTCTAGCACTCTTGCTCCCCTTCAATCCGTTATCAACTCTGCCGCCCATCTTATCCACCTCTCTCCTCGCTACTCCCCCGCCTCTCTCCTCTGCCAATCCCTTCACTGGCTTCCCATTGCCCAGCGAATTCACTTCAAGTTGCTAACCATGACCTACAAAGCTCTCCATAACCTCTCCCCTTCATACATCTCTGCCCTAATCTCCAGATACTCCCCCTCATGCAATCTCCGCTCCTCACAGGACCTTCTTCTCTGCTCTCCCCTTATCAGCTCCTCACATAACCGTCTCCAAGACTTCTCCCGTGCTTCACCCACACTCTGGAACTCACTGCCCCAACACATCAGACTCTCCTCCACTTTCACCAGCTTCAAAAGCAACCTGAAAACCCATCTTTTCAGGATAGCCTATAAACTATAGTACCCCTTCTGTCACCACACCCTCCACAAACATGTCTGCCCCCACCTTATGTCTCTTTCCCCCGTCCTTGTAGATTGTAAGCCTTTGCGGGCAGGGTTCTCTCTCCCGCTGTTCCAGTTGATTGTCACATACTGTCAGCATTGAACTTGTTTGACTTATGTTATGTTTGTAACCCTCTTGAATGTATAGCGCCCTGGAATCAATGGCGCTCTAAAATAAATAATAATAATAATATCACCACTATATAGAGACTAAATAATACCGCCACACCATTACTGAATAAAAACCAATACACTCTGCAGACATATAAGTGATAACAGTACAGGTACATTTAGTGACTCACAGGTGACGTTTGTCCGAAGAGTCGTTCACGTTCCCTTTTCTTCTCCATACGGTTCACATCACCATGCTGGATTCTCCTTGCTAACAATCGTCCCTGCGATTTGGACACAAATATTTTTAGAATACTCACTTTTCCAGCAACTCCTTGCTTATACGTATACAAGTCAACTCATTTAGGTAGCTCTATTGCTCCCCTCATCAGACAGGGAGCTTTATAGGTCCCCACAGTTAGGTAGGTGTATAGGTCCCCTCAGATAGGAAACTATATAGGTCCAATCAGTTAGGCAGGTATTTATAAGTCCCCTCAGTTAGGCAGGCATGCACATGTCCCCTCAGTTAGGCAGGCATATATAGGTCCCCACAGTTATCAGGTATACATAGGCCCCCTGAGGCAGGCAGATGTATATAGGTCCCCTCAGGCAGATATATATATATCCCCCCTCATTGAGGCTGGTATATATAGGTCCCCTCAATTAGGCCAGTATATATATGTCCCCTCAGGTAGGCAGGTATATATATGTCCCCTCAGGTAGGCAGGTATATAGATATGTTCCCTCAGTTAGACAGGTAAATATAGGTCCCCTCAGTTAGGCAGGTATATACATATGTCCCCTCAGTTAGGCAAGTATATAGATATGCCCCCTCAGTTAGGCAGGCATATATAGGTCCCCTCAAGAAGGTATATATATGTCCTCTCAGTTGTGCAAGTTTGCCCACTGACAAATAAATTAATAGTCTATAATTTTAAGGGTAGGTTAATTTTAACATTGAGAGATAGAATATCAAAATTAAAATCCAGAAAATCACATTGTATAAATTATATAAATCTAGTTGCATTTTGCAGTGAGAAATAAGCATTTGATCCCTCTGGCAAGCAAGACTTAATACTTGGTGGCAAAACCCTTGTTGGCAAGCACAGCAGTCGGATATTTTTTGTAGTTTATGATGAAGTTTGCACACGTGTCAGGAGATATTTTGGTCCACTCCTCTTTGCAGATCATCTCTAAATCATTAAGATTTTGAGGCTGTTGCTTGGCAACTCAGAGCTTCAACTCCCTCCATAAGTTTTCTATGGGATTTAGGTTTGGGGACTGGCTAGGCCACTCCATGACCTTAATGTGCTTCTTTTTGAGTCACTCCTTTGTTGCCTTGGATGTATGTTTTGGGTCATTTTCTTGCTGGAAGACCCAGCCACGACTCATTTTTAATGTCCTGCTGGAGGGAAGGAGGTTGTCACCCAAGATTTTATGGTACATGGCTCCATCCATGCTCCCATTGATGCGGTGAAGTAGTCCTGTGCCCTTAGCAGAGAAAGTAGTCTCAAAAAATATGGGAATCTAGTAAGAGAACAAAGAGTGACTTTTAATAACTATATTTACTATTTTGCCATAGGCAAACAAACTCTATCAGTTCTCAGTCTATAGAGCACTAAAACTTAACTTTTATTATGTACAACACTTAACCTCTAAAACACACTTTTTAAAAACCTGATTTCTAACCTCTCAATTTGTCTCATAAATTTATCCTTTTCTAAGGCAATGTTCACACGGCTTATTGCCGACGTAATTGCGGGGACTGATTTCGCCCCGCAATTACGCCGTCTGCAGTGCAGCTCGCCGGCCCCATAGACACTCATTATTCACGGCACGTACACGCCGTAAATAATGTGCATGTCAATTTCTTCCCCCTTGGCGTATTCGCCGAGCGGGGAGAAGAGACGGAATCCACAGCTCTCTATGAGAACTGTGGATTACTGTAATGACTGGAACGGATTCCAGCCGTACTGCAGCACAAATACGGCACGCAGTACGGCTGGAATCAGTCACAGAATAAGCCGTGTAAACGGCCCCTAATTGTGAAAGAATAACTCCTTTTCTATTATCAAATCTGGTGGAACACCACCTATTACATCAGCAGGGAAAGCCTATATATACAGTGATTTGCTAACCTAAAAAAGGAATCCAAACACATCTTACTTGGGCAATCATCCCTAATCTGATGGGAATGAAGCATATAAGATTTCCATGTGAAACCCTCTGCAGCAGGTAACACAGTGAAAAGAGGTAGAAAATCACAAATTAAAATGTCATGCCTGACCTCCCCAACATGTTTCACAAGCTAACTGGCTTCATCAGGGGTTAGAGGTCTGGTCCCATGTGGTCTAGTTCTTATCCTTTTATATGGTCTTAGGTACACACCCTATTCAGGTGCTCACCAATTAGCCACCAGAGATTCAACAATACCCATTCCACCTTTCAAAACACACCCCTTTCTCTCCTCCATGCATACTAATACCATTTACTGAATCTGCGTTCTTGTAAGCAACATTCCTCAGGCAATTTTGCCATCTCAGTTGCGGGCTTCCACCCTATCTTACCATGCCACCCGCAAACGCGCATTGTACCAATGGACATTTCCGCCGTTACTGTGACTGACTTTCACCCAACTTCTCTCACATTACTGAGTCTTCGCGGCTCTCCTAGAACGGACTAAGCAGAATCGGTCCTACATTATGCGGCACACTGCTATCTTTGTCCCTTCCCATAAGCCTCTTCCCCTCTGTATCTAATGTGCATATTCATTTTTATAATAATTTTAATAAAGCCAGAAGCTTTATTAAAATTATTATTAAATTGAATATGCACATTAGACACGACAAGTTGAAATAATGCCAAAGAGCTCAATTTTTGTCTCATCTGACCACAGCACCATCTTCCAAACACTCACAGAATCATCCAGGTGTTCACTGGCAAGCTTCAGACAGGCCTGCACATGTGCCTTCTTGAGCTGGGGGGACCTTGCGGGCACTGCTTGATTTTAAACCTTTACGGCGTAATGTGTTACCAATGGTTTTCTTAGTGACTGTGGTTCCAGCTGCCTTGAGATCATTAACAAGTTCCCCCCGTGTAGTTGTAGGCTGATCTCTCACCTTCCTCACGATCAAGGATACCCCATAAGGTGAGATTTTGCATGGTGCTCCAGATCGATGTCGACAGTCATTTTGTATTTCTTCCATTTAATTGCTATTGTACCAACAGTTACCTTACCTCCTTTCCCAGCTGAGAGCCTTCCTCTTCTGCTTGACACTGGCAGTGTGACGTCATCAGGCCACCAGCGCCGGGATGCCCCTCCGGCGGCTTCTCGGCGCACAGCCTACGACGGCCGTGCAGCCGAGGAGGGGCAGCGGCGCGATGAGGTCACTTCATTGCGCTGCTGCCCAGTTTAGCACTATGGGGCTGCGGTGGGCCCTCTCCAATACATGACCGTGACGGCCCCGCTGTGTTGGACCCGGGGCCCACTTATCCGGCCAAGTGCGGGGGCTCCTTGAACCGATGCCTTGCTTATTCGTTTTTTGCACCATGTTTCCAAAAATAACCAGCAAAGAAAACGGGCAGAAAAAAAACATTCTCAACAGAATGTTTTTACTATTAAAGTCTATGGGACCTCTTTTCAGTTGTTTTTTCAGCGTTTTTAGAAAACTTTTTTGTGTGCAGTGCAGACATAGCCTCAATAAGGAGAAAATACAAAGACAGACCTGCCTGCAGTCGTTATGAAGGTGCTCAAGTGTGGACCAATATAATACAGGGGAGCAGCTCACCACCAAAATTATCCAAGGAACTACCAAAAATGTGTCTAAAACATTTTATCGGAGACTATTTTCATGGAAGTATCAGAATTGGACCTCATTGCCTTCTCGGATAAGTCATGTTTTCTGCTTTATTGAATGGATTGACATCAGATGAGAAACATGTGAGAACAAACACCCTGCTACCATTGCTGGAAGAAATCAAACTGGTGGTGGAGCATTATGATTTGGATAATGTTTTCATTCTTGAATTCACTCATCCATGGTGAAAGCAGTCTTAACTGATTTGGGTATAAATCCATCCTTTTTGATCATGTACACCCATACATTCTGATTGTCTTCCCTGGTGCGGATAGGATCTCCCAGGAAGACAATGCAACATGTCACACAGCTAGAAATCTCAGACATTGGTTGGAAGAGCATGACCAAGACTTCCCAGAACTATCTTGGCCCCCTAACTTGAATCCAACTGAACATCTATGGGACCACCCTGATTGTTGATTTGCCCTCTGGATCCTCCTCCACACATCCTCCATCAGATGTGGGAAGAACTACAGTCAGCATGACTCCAGATGGCTCCAGATATCTTAGACAACCTACCAGAACCCAGTCATTCTCGCTGCTGTTCATGCTACACACAGAGGTTGCTCTGGATATTAGCTGTCGGTCATAGTAATGTAACTCAACTGTGTAGCATGTGACCACTACTGATTCAGCGTGTTTCATGGAAACACCCTCTAAAGTGGTTCCAAGATGTTTAAATCTCTACTATAGCAAAACTAGAACAAGCTGCATGCCATATTGACAATTGTGGTTTCAGAACAATTGGAGAGCCATGGATGGGAGACCACAGCTGTTGACAGTACCTATGCTCAATTAGATATAGAGGGCATTCGTTTTACTAAACGTGCTGAAAACACACATGTATTGCTATTAGTACATTGGTATTACATATGTGTTCACTTCAATTCAAAGTGTAAGATCTTTTTTCAGCTATGTCATTATATTAAAACAAATTTGACTGTGGTTTTACTGGAAGTCATTTGTAAACTGCTATTTGATTTCTAAATTGCTGTTACTGTTGGCCTGCAGTGAGATTTATTGATTCTCAGGGGTACTTATGAGGAAATGTTCTGCAATCCGTGTGTCATGTATTTATAGAATTTAGGGTTATAGTACTATAGTATCATTAAAACTGACCACAAAGGACATAGAACCCTGAAAATGCCTTGGGGGAAAATACCACTTACATTATGTAAACAGTTTCCTGTCTTTTTTCAGACATTTATTTATTATGCATATGTTGGTTTACATTTACTTTAAATGGAGAGTCTGGTTTAGAAAACCACAATTAAAAGGATTGTCTCCTCAAAAAGATACCCAACCATATAATACCAGGATGGCTTGATTCTGACAGAATGGAACCACTCTCTGTTCTGGCTCATAGAGGGTTTCTCTAATAAGATATATAGACAAGGGGTTATTCTAATGAGAACACCCCTGTTCTGTACTCCCTATGTGTGCAGAGCATAAGTTGACAGACAGCTAAACTCTTTCCCAGCAATATATTGACAATGAGCTATATCAGATTTCAACTTTTATTGCAAGGGATAGTGTAAAAATAAAATAATACACGTACTCTGGTGCAGCAGCATACATTAACACAATAATGTACAAATCAATGCAAACATAAAATATGATGGCATACATTACAGGGATATACAAATAAAAATCGAGGGTACAGTGATGTCCTGTCTTCAGCAAACCATCAACTATTAACTACAGCTAGGGACATAACACACAATTTTATGCACAACTGTATAATCTGCAGTCCTGAATGGTAGTTTGAACATACCAGCGATGCTACTGTAGGCATGGATGGGAGAGGATGTCTAACATGCTTCCACTTAGCATGTGTCCAGGAGAAAATGGCTGCTGAGGAGCTAGCTCAATGATGTCAGCAGGTCAGGTGATGATTATGGCAGCTTTCATGGGAAAAAATTAGAATAATATGTAAGGTAGCAGTGTGCACAAACAGCCACTACATGGAACTGTTGCAACTGAAATAGAAATACAGTGCTGAAGGTATGACAACTCCTTTAAGAGACTCTCTCATTCAGAACCTGCTTCAACTAGACACATTTTCTCAGGGGAGCCAAGCCCAGTGATTTCAATTTATACTATGTAATGCTACATTTCTCCTATGTCAGCACTGCTGCCAGGTACCCACATAGTTGAAAGTGATGGCTGAGGGCCTCCGAAGTATGGTATACTATGATCAACTTAATTTCGAGAGAACCCTGTAATAAAAAGATCCAAAGATATTATATTTGACTTTATCAGGTTAAAAAATCGAATGATCACAGCACTCCATTTGTGAAAAAGTGGATAAAAATTTATTTTAAAGGTCTAAAAATGTGCAATGTTTTGGTTCTATCACAGAAGCATAGTGACACAGCACAATGAGCATAATGTGTCTCATATAGGGAAAACATACCACAATTGATCAGGTGAAAGAGACCTAAAAAGCTCAGTCTTGGTGTCTAAAGATCTTCACTGCTCAAGTTCAACAATTGCAATGGAAAAAAATGCCAAAAGAGGGCCCTAATAGAGTGTTCTCAGTAACACCCTGGCTGTCAGTTACTGACCTGGCCGCACATGTGCACTAGATTTATAGGTTATACTGCAGACATATCTTCAAATGACCTCATCCTTTAGTTATAGCTGTAAGGGGCTGGTGGGTACAACCATATAGATTATTTAATAGATGTGATACATATTTTGTATTAGTGTACCACATTCTTTCATGGATTATTTTAGTCTTTTTGGATTTCTCTGGGATGTTTACTATGCTTTTTTGTGCTTTCCTTGTGCTGTATGTGACTTCCCTTGTAGCCAAGCATTAGCATTTACTGTTTGAAAGCTGTTTCCCTTTACCCTATAAAACTACAAGCCCCAGAATCCATTGCTGTGCTTTGCCTATATTTTTTCCAATCTCAGTCTTGGTACATGCCCCATGTGAGACAGTACACTGCTGATATAGAACAACACGAAGCCCACAGACAATTTAATGAAAGCACATTACAAATGTTCCTAACCTTGAGAAAGATACTATTTAGAATTTTTTTCCTCTGGACAAAATATTTAACCCCTTTGCGCAAAAGGACATAACAATGCATCCTGGCTGTGTGCCATTTACCGCAAAAGGTCGTACTGGTATGTACAGGAGATGCTGCGAGCTCTCGAGCAGAGTCTGCATAATCAGTGCATGAGGTCGGCTGTTGGCAACGACCGTAGCGTAATTGTGGGGTGCCGATGGCTTCCATGACAACTCAAAAACCTACTACAGGCTTCCAGGCTGACTGTGGCATCAGCACACTGGTGTCTGACAGTCACCATGGTGACTGACAGTTACAATACATAGCAATATGGGCATGTACTGCAATGTATTGCAACAGTGATCCTAACAAAGGTTTCCGGACTGCCTGTGATTACAGCACACCTGCCAAAGGGGGCACAGCAGGGAATGGTGATTGACAACTACGATACATAGCAGTACAGAAATGTAGTGCTATGTATTGTAGCAGCGATCTAACAGATCGCTGAGCCAAGTCCCCTATGGGGACAAAAATAAATAATGTTAAAATAAAAAAAAGCAAATAAAAGCACATACAAAAAAATAAAGTAAAAACATGCATATCGCCCTGTCACAGTCCATGTCGCGGTCCCCGCTGCGGAGCGCGGGCATGCCTGTGACTCAGTTTTGGCCCATGTCCCCTCTACCAGCATGTACTCACCTGTCCTCTCTCCTGCTGCGGTCTTTGCTGCAGCTGGCATCCTGGTGTGGTTAGCATCTCCATCTCTTGTGACCCAATCATTTAAATCTAACCCTGTCTGGAAACAAAGTTTGATTGTATTCTGGTGTAACTAAGGATATAAAACTGATTTTCCGGTCTATGTAAGATATTTTGTAATTTATTTAGTCTGTAGGATAATAATTTTAAATGATACCTAATTAAAGGTTACGTTTCAGTGGTTTATTCTTTCTGCTGTGTTTCAAGTATTTCCCCACGATATAAATAATTTTTTCTCAATGTTGATTTTGTGATGAACTGATGTTTTCATTGGTATCACTTTTGGGTTTATACGACTTTTTGATCATGTTTCGTTCCATTTAATGTGCTGCGGGATGAACACAAATCGCAACTCTGTCCCCGTTTTTTTTTTCTTTATGGCGTTCGTGAGGAGGCTTAAATAATGTGACGTATTTTTTGGCTAGGTCGTTATTCATGCGATGATACCAAATATGTGTAATTTTTTATTTTTGATCTTTTGGCAGCAGTTGTAATTTTAATGAGGAAATGGCATATAAGAGAAGACGTGGATCCTTTGGGTCACCACAAGAGATGGAGATGCTAACCACACCAGGATGCCAGCTGCAGCAAAGACCGCAGCAGGAGAGAGGACAGGTGAGTACATGCTGGCAGAGGGGACATGGGCCAAAACTGAGTCACTCGCATGCCCTCGCTCCGAGATAAATTACAAAATATCTTACATAGACCGGAAAACTAGTTCTATATCCTTAGCTACACAAGAATACAATCAAACTTTTTGTTTCCAGAAAGAGTCAGATTTGAATGATTAATAGAATTTATAGTTTGATGAAAGACCTTCTCAGTCTCAAACCCCTGATGAACCCTATGTGGAGTATTTATTAGTAGGGGAAAACTAGTCAGGTTATCCGCATATTGGTCAGTGGACCTTGGAATGGGCTCTAACTATTATGATTTTTGTGGTTAATCCCACTATTTACCCTTGACTTACACTGAGACAATTTTTAGGAAGGGTCTAATAGGGCTCACTAGGGTAAATTGCGAGGCTGCCCTTTTTGTGGCGATGACCCGGATTTAAAGAGGATAAGAATAGTGCTGGAATAGGGGTGAGTTAGTACTATTACACTTCTCCCTCTTCTAGTGTTCATCTAATGGAACTCCTCCATTTTTGGACTGTAACAGTGGAGAAAAACCTGCTCTTTCATCACACCGCAAGTTCTATTAATCATTTATATCTGACCCTTTCTGGAAACAAAGTTTGATTGTATTCTGGTGTAACTAAGGATATAAAACTTTATTTTCCAGTCTATGTAAGATATTTTGTAATTTATTTAGTCTGTAGGATAATAATTTTAAATGATACCTAATTAAAGGTTAAGTTTTAGTGGTTTATTCTTCCATCACACAAAAAAATATCACTTACACACAAAAAAAGTTATGGTTATAAGAAGATAGCAATGCATAAATATTGTTTAATAAAAAACACTTCATTTTTAAAGTGCTACGAAATAAAAAACTATACAAATTGAGTATCACCGTTTCCCCCATGGAGAAAAACTAACATGTCATGTATACTGCATGGTGAGCACTGTTAAATATAAAAATAAAAAACACTGTTGTATTTTCTTCATATTGCCTCCCAAAAAGCGGATTTAAAGGTGGTGAAAAAGTCACGTCCTCCCAAAAAATCATAAAAATACAAACATCAACTCACCCAACAAAAAAAAGCCCATACACAGCTTTATACACAGAAAAATAATATAGTTATGGCTCTCAGATTATGGTGATGCAAAAATGTGTTTTTTTTTTTTTTTTTTAATAAAAGTGTTTTAACCCCTTAATGCCAAGCCATAACTTTTTTATTTTTCCACCTACTTTGACATATAAGGGCTTCTATTTTGCAGGACAAGATGTACTTTCTAATGGTGGAGCAAAATGTGAAAAAATGTTTGTGGGTGTTTTGCTTTTACAGCGTAAAAGCAATCTTAGGTAAAAATGATGTGTTATCTGTATTCCACAGGTTGAATCCGGCAATACCAAACATTTACAGTTTTCGTTATGTTTTCGCACTATAAAAAAATTCCAAACATTTTCTATTTTTGAAATTTAAGTGGCAGCTAACATTCGCCGCTACAAAGCCCCTTACCGACACTATGACGTACACATACGTCATATGCCGATAAGGGGTTAATTCTGTAAAAGCAGTAAAACATAAAAAATACATATATTGGGTATTGCTGTAATTATACTGACCTGCTGAGTAACATTAACTTTTTAAATAATCATACCGCAGGCTCAATGCTTATTCAAATGTGAAAAAGATTTTTATAAAATATATACTAAAATTTTCAAATAACAAATAAAGTCTATAGGAAGTTATAAAGTCCGCAGTGTTTCATAGTCCTTTTGCCAACGAGGTACTTACAGTTCCATTATATACTCCAGTAACCGATTAGGATGTTACTAGGGCTGACGGCTTGCTCTCTGTTCACGTGAGTGAGCATTCAGCCTGCGGTATGTTTATTTAAAATAGTCAGATATCTGGGTAGAGGAGAGCAGAGTGGCTCCTGCAGTGTTTCAGTAATTTGGCTGGCAAGATATATTCTGTCTGGAGTAAAATTAACATGTCAATTATACTGCAAAGTCACCGCTATAAAAAATGTAAATAAAAAACACTACTAGGATTGCTGCATTTTGCTCATCCTGCCTAGCTAAATCATTAATAAAAAGTGATCAAACTGTTATATGAACATCAAAATGGTACCAATGCAAACATCAACTCATCCCACAAAAAATAAGCCCTTAATCAGCTCCATATACAGAAAAATAAAAAGTTATGGCTGTCAGACTATGACAACATACAAACACAATTTTTTTTCAAATGCATTTCTATTGTGTAAAAGTAATAAAACATAAGAAAAACTTTATAAGATTGATATTGTTGTAATTGTATTGAACTGAATAGTAAAGTTCAAAGCAGACTGTTCAAAGGAGCTGTAGGAATGGCCAGTACACCAACAGGGATACACTATAATGGGAATACTTCCCTTTGTATAATAGGATGATAATATTATATTGGAACATGGCTGATAATGTAGATACCTAATACTATATTGAGGCCAAATTCATATTTGGTGTTTATCTGTGTTCTGGCTGTTGTGGCATTGTACTGAGGGCGCAATTTTGCCTATTGACCTAGGGCAGCCACGGCGCACCTATGACACGCGTGCCAGAGGTGGCGCTCTAAGCCCTCTCTGCTGGCAAGTGCGTCAGGCTGCCCACTTGCTGACTTTACTATTGCTACTAATAAAAATAAGGATCTGCATTGTGGGAGGGAGAGCCCAGCCTCAGAGTCACAGTGCAATACGTTAACATACAGAACAGGCACTGAGACCTGTTCTTTCTTTAATACTTACTGCGGGACTGTGATTGGTGCAGAACCCTCCCCTCTTTCTGTCTGTGGGTGGGATGCTAGGAGACCTGTTTGACCAATTAAATCAGTAAGGCCCAGCCCTGTGAGGTGGGGTCTCACTGATTTAAATTTTGACAACATCCCACCTTTGACACATAGACAGAGGGGAAGGCCTAGCGCTGGTCACAGTCCCGCAGTAAGTGTTAAAGAAAGAACAGGTCTCAGTGTGGATCCTTATTTTTATTAGTAACAGGGCCCCCCTGAGCCCCTGTGATGGGGACCCTAAGTCCTCTTGAGCTTCTATGATGGGTCCCCTCTGAGCCCCCGAATCCCTGTTATGGGACCCCTGAGTCTCCCTGAGCCCCTCTGATGGGCCCCCGAGCCCCATGTGATGGGCTCCCTTTGGGCCCCTGGGAAGGGCTCCCTTTGGGTCCCTGGGAAGGGTCCCCCTTAGCCCTGGAAAGGGCCCTCCTGTGATGACCCCCTGAGCCCCTGTGATGTGCCCCACTGAGCCCTTGTGATGGGTTCCTCTGAAGGCCCTCCCAAACCCTTGTCAAGGCCCCTGAGCCCTTGGCAAGGCCCCCGAGATGTGTGGGGCCTCTGAGATACATCTGAGATACATTCTTAGTTTCAGGGATGGGCCCTTTCTCCCCACAAGTCAAAGGGCTTGAAAAGGGGGGGGCCCCTGCTTTGCTACAAAAAGGGGCCAGTAAAGGCCCTGCCAAAGGGGGTGGAAGGGCCGCCCCCAAAAAATTTGGTAAAACCAGAATAAAGGCCCTTGGGCCCTGTCTTTTTTAATTAAAAACTTTAATTTTCTGGTGGGGCCCCAGCCCCTACCCCCCAAACCTTTGCGGGCCCCCGCATTTTTAGGCCCCCCCAGAAAGGTTCCACCCATGTGAGGGGGGCCTCAGTGGACTTTTAGGGGCCTTGTCCCAAGTGAAAATGGAGGGTCCTACGGGGTTTGCCCTATTTTCCTTTTTTTACAGAAGAGGGCCCTTTATTAAAAATATTTACCCTTTTTTAGGAGCCCTATTAACAATTTAATTAAAGGGGGGGCCCCTACCGCCCAAACCCTAAGAGCCCCCCCAAGGGGGGTTTAATTATTTGGGGCACTACGGATGGGTAGTTTATACATGGGGTTTGGGGGGTAAACATTTTTAGGAATATAATAGAAAATTTGATGTTTGTGTTGTAAATTCCGGCCCGGGATGAGGGCGTGGCCCCTGTAAGTCTTCCAAAGGCGGTCGGAGGGATGGAGAAGAAAGGGGGGGGAAAATGAAAAAATTTTTTTAGGAAAGACGTCAATGTGAGTCAATTTAAAAGTAAAATGCACCGGTAAACTTCTATATTAAACCCCTATAGAATTTTCTGTATGGGGGGAAAAAAATGGAGGGGGAGGGGGGGGGGGGGGGTTGGGATAGGGTTGGTGGGGGGCAGTGGTATATTGAAGGGGGGGGGTTTTGGATACTATCATGTTGGGAAAAAAGGCCAAATTTCCAAAAGGTTTGGGGATCATGCTCTGCTTTTAGTATATCACAGTACATTTTTGGGCATTTTATTGGGTTTCCCCAATGAACTGTTTGCTCAAACCAAAAGTCACAGCGCAAATCTTGCAGCCCCAAAACCCTGGGCATCCCCTTTTCCTTCTTGACCCGTTTGGCAAGACACCCTTTGTCTTTTTTTTTCTCACCTGGGTTTTCGGGCCCCACACGCTTGACCCATTGAAAAAAGAAATTTAGTTTTTTATTTTATTCTTCAAAACCAACGGACATGGGGTTTGGGAATCCATGTCCCTTTGTTGATTGTCCCTTTAGGAACCTTTTGCGGGGGTTCTGGGTTTTGAAGAGGCTTCCTTCTGGGACGACAGCCCCGGGCAATTTGAAAGCAGTGTGCGGCGGGATGGTATGGCATGAAAGGCTGACCCTTCCCTTCCCAAACTTTAAAAACTCTTCATCAAATGCTGGCAGTAGAGAAGGGGCCCCGGGTACCAGTTGAAAAAAAACTTCTTTTTTGGGTTTTTAAAAAGAAAACCCCCGAACTTTTGTGTGTTCGCGTTCGGGGGTTTTTATTTTTAACTAGAATTGAAATCCAAACCCTTTAAAGTCAAAAGGGAGGGGAAAAAGTGGTCTAGTTTACTTTTTATACCTATAAAGGTGAGGAGAAGCTGGTATTACCACCCTAAAAAAGTAAATGGTTAACCGGGGGGAAATTTAAATTTTGTGAAGAAAATTTGGGTCTAATAGGACGAAAAAAAATTTAGAGGCTAAAAAAACTTAATTTTTTTCAATTGGAAATAGCCCCAAAAAAGATGGGACGGGCTTGCAAAAAAGGGACGTAGCTATAGGAAGTGGAAAGGGGAAGGGGGGAGCCGGTGCTACAGGGCCCTTTTCCCTCCTGAAGGGGGCCCCAAAAACCCCCTTTGACAATAGGGAAAATTTGGAGTGGGTTTTTATACAATTAAATGAAAACCCCCAAAAAAGGGAAAAAAATGTACTTTTGGGGGACAGGAGGTAGGGTTTTAGCAAATTTCCCTGCACTTGTAAAAATATATATCCCTTTTATATGAGGGGTTAGGGTTATATGAGTCTGCAAAAGTCACCCAAATTTAAAGGCTTTTTTGGGGGTGGGAAAAGATGAAAAACCAGCAATACCAAAAACCCCAATTTGATGGTTTTATGCGAGAAGGGGAAAATGCTATCTAAAAATCAAGGTCTGTACAGTAAGGAGTGAAATGAAAATGGGCCCCCTAAGGGGCCCTACCCGTGAAATTTTATCTAACATGGTCATTGGATTTTTGCAGCCCCAAAGAGAGCCCTTTCACCTCAGGGGATTACATTTTTGGAAAAACTTGGGCAGTGCCCCCTGAAATGACTGGGGGTGCCCAAAAAAAAGTGCAAAAAAGGTGATTGGATGGCCGCCCCAAAAAATGAGAAAGCCAATTGGGAAAAAGAAACTGAAAATGGCATGTCGAAAATTTGAACTAGGAAATTTACTCGAACGAACACTAAAAATTTGAGAGGTTCTACTAGAACTTAACTTTTCTAGAACAGTTCGATCAACACTACTGGCAGCACTCATACGTCTATTTTGAAAAGAAAAGTGCTAGAAATGAGGCTGAGCATGTGCACTTAACCTCTTTGGTCAACCATGGCGAGGCCTGTTCTATATGGAACCTGTCTTGTTAAATCACTGTATGGTCTTGGGCACCGGGCTGCAGCTCAGTTTCAGGGTTTTGACAATCTTCTTATAGCCCAGACCATCTTTATGTAGAACAACAATCCTTTTTTTTTAGATCCTCAGAGAGTTCCTTTCCATGAGGTGTCATGTTGAACTTCCAAAATTCACAGAAAATGTACCCTATATCCAGGTAGGGAAATAATAATTAGTTGCATACCCTTTTTGCCAATACAAAACTAATAAACCTCATTCCTATGATATAGTTTAGCATTAATACATAACTTTTAATAGCAACTGCAAAAGATAAAGGTAAAACGTGATTAAAATCATTATCCTGGATGCCACATAGATATATAATTATTTGATGTATATGGCAAAGTCACACAAACACAACTCGCTCATTTTAGTTCCGAAATACACCAGAGCAGAGCTTCTGGGATTAGTACACAGTGACGGAGGAAGTGGTTCTAATCATTCTATTTGTTAAACTAGCTGTCATTATAGGTTTGTCATCTATGATTGGCTTAGAGATAAGATACATGAGCCTTCGTGAGTTAAAAGGGCATCTGTATCTATTGCTGCGTATCTATATATCTGATGTATATGCCCTTGTGGGTTAAGAGGGCATATGTATCTATTGTTGTGCATTTATCATTGGGGAATGATGGTGTCTTTGTGAGTTTGGAAGTCATCACCTATTTATATATTGTCATGGGGGCTGGCGCGGGTACCGTCGCCCCCCGCGGCCGCCCCCCTACCCGCCCGGGCTCCGGCGCCAGCATACTTACCCCACCACCTCCTGTCTCTCTCTCCTGTCTCTCCCAGCCCTGTGTGCGTACCGCTGCTTGGGGCAGCGACACGGATGGCTGGTCTGGATTTAAAGGGCCAGCGCGCCGGTAATTTGTCAATTGCCGGCCGCTGGTCTTTTATATGGTATACGCCTCCTGCACTCTCTTCCAGATTGTTGGTGTGTTTAGAGAGTTTTGGGTTCGTTATTGATTACCCGTTTTCCCAGTCCGTTCCGCTACGTTTCCTGACCTTGCCTGTTTGCCCCCGGGCCCTGACCGTTTTGCCTGTCTCTGACCCGAACCTCTGCCGCCCGTCCTGACCTCCTGCCTGTCCCCGACTTTCATCTCCGGATTACAATTCTGTCCAGCTTACCCCGGCCGCCATCGCAAGCAAGTCACGTCAGGGGTAGCGACCTGGTAGCCTCACGCCGCAGTAAGTCCATCCCGCTTTGCAGCGGGCTCTGGTGAATACCGGGGGCTACTTAGACTCCGCTCCCTGGCGTGGCCTAAGTATCATCGCTTGCGGTGGTCCAGCGAATCCACCAACCCATTACATATATCTTGTAGTTATTTATAATCGATACATGACTAATATATGATGGTCTTGTGAGGTTGGGAGATATCAAAATCTCACATTGTGACATTGTGTCAATTGCATTCACTTTAGTACTTGGAGCATGTGCGTCTTTGTGAGTTCAGAAGTCTCTGCCATATACATCAAATAATTATACATCTCTGTGGCATCCAGGATTGTGATTTTAGTCACTTTTTTCCTTTATCTTATGTGGTTACCAATAAAAGTTAAGTATTAATGCTAAACTATATCACAGGAAACGGATTTATTAGTTTTGCTTTTGGAAAAATGGTATGTTGAACTTCCAGTGAACAGTATTAGAGAGTGTGAGAGCGATAACACCAAATTTAACACACCTCCTTTGCATTCACACCCAAGACCTTATAATACTAAGTATCTGTGAAGTGTAAAGAAAATTATATGTGCTTTTCCAAATTTTAGAAAATTAAATTGTAAATTGTATCATGTATATATACACAGCCTCCTGTACTCTTATACCCCTAGATAAAATCCAGTGTAACCAATTGCCTTTAGAAGTCAGTTATTAAATAGAATACATCTGAATGTAGTTTATTCTCAGTATAATTACAGATGTTTTGTGAGGGCCTCAGAGGTTTCTTAGAGAACATTAGTAAACAAACAGCATCATGAAAACCATAGAACTCCCCTAGACAGCTTAGGGATAAAGTTGTGGCAAAGTGTATTGCAGGGTTAGATTTAAAAAAAAAAAATAGGCCACGCTTTAAACATCTTATGGAGCACCGTTCAATCCACAATCCATTAATGGAAGGGGTTTAGGACAATTGCTAACCTACCAAGATATGGCCGTCTACTTAAACTGATAGCCCGGACAAGGAGAGCACTAACTAGAGAAGTAGCCAAGATGCCTAGTGTCACTCTGGAGGAGCTGCAGAAATCCACAGCTCAGGTCAGAGAATCTGCCCAAAGGGTAGTTATTAGTCCTACCTATATACCACAAACCTGCCTTTTATGTGGTAAGAAAAAAGCCCTTTTTGAAAGAAAGCCAGTTGTGTTTGCAGTTTGCAAAAAGCGATGTAGGGGACACAGCAAGCATGTGGAAGAAGGTTCTCTAGTCAGATGAGGCTTAAATGCCAAACACTATGGGCCACATGTATGAAAACTGTCTAGGTCTAAAATTCACTTTGTTGTCCATAGTAACCAATTAGAGCGCCCCTCTCATTTTTGCAGAGCACTATATAAAATGAAAGGGGAACTCTGATTGATAGCTATGGGCAACAAAGTGAATTTTAAACCTAGACAGTTTTCATACACGTGGACCTGTATGTGGAAGAAACCAACACTACACATCAACATGAACACACAATCCCCACCTTGAATTATGGTGGTGGTAACAACATGCAGTAGGGATGTTTTGCTTCAGCAGACACTGGAAAGCTGCTCAGAGTTGATGGGAAGATGGATGGACCTAAATACAGGGCAATCCTGGAGAAAACCAGTTAGAGGCTGCAAAAGTCTTGAGATTGGAGTGTAGGTTCACCTTCCAGCAGGATAATGACCCTAAACATACAGCCAAATCTACAATGGAAGTGCTTAAATTAAAACATATTTATGTTTTAAAATGGCCCAGTCAAAGTCCAAACCTAAATTCCATTGAGAATCTGGGGCATTTCTTGAAAATCACTGTTTACAAACGTATACTAACCAATCTGACTAGAGCTAGAGCTATTTTGCAAATAAGAATGGGCAAAAATTCCAGGCTCTACAGTAGATGTGCACAGCTGGTTGAAACATGCACCAACAGACTGTTATTGCAGCTAAAGGTTGTCCTACAAAGTATTAACTCAGGAAGGCTGAATACACATGCGTGCACACTTTTCAGTTTTCTAATTTGCAAAAATTTTAAAAAACACAGATCACTCTCTTTGCTCTATTACATAAACTATCAATAAAATACATTTATGTTAGTGGGTGTAACATTTAAAAATGAAGAAAAGTTCAAGGGGTATCAGTATTTTTGCAATCCATTGTGTGTATATATATATATATATATATATATATATATATATATATATATTGTCACAGAGAGACCATTGTGCTGCCACTAGATGCCATACGTGCCACCGAGGACATGGTCTCGGTGGGGGAAGCCAGGTGTTGTCGGTCAGCAACAGTAGGTTACTGACACTCGTGTGTAGTATGGCTGATTTCCAGCCATTTTGGGTTGGCTTTCCCGGAATAGCTGCAGTTAGGTGGGTGGCTGTTCCCATGTTCCCCGTGCTCCAGGACACGTTTTGGACACATCCCTGGAGGCCTATAAAAGCCTGTGACTACAGGTGTTCAGGGGGCGTGGTCTGCTACCTGGCAGTGGAGCAGCAGTGGAGCTGAAGAGAGGCTCTGCCCCCAGAGGCTTGTGGGAAGCCTGTATACCAGTGGTGGCTGGTCAAAGGTGTATGTAGTGGTCCGGAGTAGTAGACTCAGACCACAGCTGAGAGAGGGTCTCACTAAGGTTAGTAAGTGGCCAGATGGCAGAGATGTTTATTTGTTTTATTACTGAAGGCTGTAAACCTGTGCCAAAAATAAACAGGCTGAGGCCAGTTGAAAGAACCCCCTGTGACTGAGTGCCAATATTCAGTTTACCAAAGACGGCGATCCAGGAGCGAAATGCCCCCAGGTTGGCCCAGGAGGGCGCCGAACGTAAGTGAAGCGTTATAATATATATTATATATATATTATATATATATATATATATATATATATATATATATATATATTATATATATATATTATATAATATATATGTATATATATATGCACACACACACAGTTGATTGCACTAATATAACAACAAACTAACATCTAAAAATGAATAAAAGTTCAAGGGGAATCAATATCTTTGCAATCCACTGTGTGTGTGTGTGTGTGTGTGTGTGTGTGTGTGTGTGTGTGTGTGTGTGTGTGTGTATATATATATATATATATATACACACACACACACACACACACAGTTGATTGCAAAAATATAACAATAACAACTAACATGTAAAAATAAAGAAAAGTTCAAGGGGTATTAATATTAATATTGATACCCCTTGAACTTTTCTTTATTTTTAAATGTTAGAGCCACTAACATAAATGTATTTTATTGGTATTTATGTATATAAATATATATATTCTACTAATGTATGCATCTACATGGGCATGCTGCTTTTACTTTTCAATCTTCATTCAAACAGTACTTTAGTAAATCCACCCCAATGCCTTTTGGCTTAGTGTATTACGATGACCCATTTTCTCCAGACAACTATTATGGATAGGGGAGAAGACATGTCAGCATGTCTGGAACTTGGGGGTTTCCCTCAGACCTGTAAGTAGCAATGTTCAAATCACTGAGACAACAGCCAAAAATGATGGAAGCTGATATTGATGCCAAAATATGAGCAGCATGGGTTTCAATAATATCAGCTTTCAGTGAGCTTTACAGAAAGTAATGTCTATTGATCTATTTTAAGTTGGATGAATTCTGCAAGAGGGACATGAAAATATGTTCTTATTGTATTTGATTATATGCCTATGCTCATTCTAAGCTAAATGCAGCTGATGCATAAATGATTACACTAATACAAAAAGGAGAGTATAAATATAAAAGCTCAAATGCATCTTTTTTATTTATTTCTGTTACGGAAATATATTCTTTTATCTCCTGTTTATATTTGTCCAGTTTATTACAAATTTAAATAAAAAGTTACTACTGCCTATGAAAAAAACAAAAAAAAAAAATTGTACTCGTATCAATAGAAAATGCTGTTAATGCCTGACAGGTTCTGGACCTGCACCTATCTTGAGAACAGGACCCCAAACTCCTCCATGCATAATGTTCTGGGCACAGCTGAGCGAGTGTTCTGCACAGAGAAGTTCGGGACCTGAGGTGGGACCCACACATGTCAGACATTTATGACATATTTTTAATCAATATGCCATAAATGTCTGAGATTCGAAAACCTCTTTGAAGGGGTATTTCTATTTCATTGATTAGTTTTAAACATGTAGGCAACAGCAAATAAAGAGTATTATAGAATACATTGCTGTTCTGATTTTGCTTCTCTTCAAAGCTAGAACAGAACTTATCTCCTGCTTGTGTACAAAAGCTTTCCTAGGTTGCTCACCATCTCTCTCTGCTCTAACAATCCTGGCAGGGATGGCAACATCACTTACTGCTGTGTCTTATCAGCAGCAAAAGAGCTTGTTTATGTTTCTTACTGACAAACTTTAACTCTTTAGAGCTCTGAAGCTGTGTGCCCTGCTCTTTAAACCCTTCAATTTCTAATGTTCCTCTAACAGGCTCAGATAGGAATAGTAATGTAAAGCTGAAGTGTCAGTTACTACTACAGAACCTTATACAGCCTGAACAAAAAGTGGGAGCCTGAAGCAGGCAGTGAAGGCGTTGTGAAACAGCATGGTGAGAACATCCTTTTAAGTCGTGTCAAGCCTAGACCAATGGCCCATCCTTGATTGGCTGCAAAATCAGTTGGGACACTTTTGTATCAATGGCTAATTAATGTATTAGAGCCTGGGCCTGCCAGAGAAATTTCTAGTACTCTAGTGGGTCAGTCCCAGCAAGCTTGGTACGTGACAGAATGCATCATTTCATTTGTTCTTATCAAGGGAAATCTTTTGGAATTATTACATGGAAAATATATTTGAATACCCCATTTCTTGAGTGCGCTGACGTAATCTTTTTGAATATGCTTTGCTGTACACCGAGAGATGTCCAAGATTTTCACACGTGCACTATTTAAGTATTGGGCTTATAGTGGTACAATTTTTTCATCCTTGCATACAGTCAAAGTTCCACTATCATTTGCATAAGTTTCCTTTAAGAGAATTATAATGAGTCTCATGTATATAACCCACCAGTCACCGAAAATTGTAACAAGAGCAACAATCCACAATACAAACAAGCCTTAATTCCATGAAAGGTCCAATAAATAGAATTTGATTAGCAAGTAGATCACAACATCTGCCAGTTAGATTAAGATGTATGGAGGGTTTGAGTTCCTTTTACTTACATCAACAGTTCGTTTCTGTAGTTACTTAGTCTCAAAAAGAAATAATTATATGCATAGACTTGAAAACATTTGGGAGGAAAAGGAGAAAAAAGTCGGTAATTGTATTTCAATGTATATTTTTGCTTGCTGTAGGTTGTGAGTTGAAAGTCTGGTGCTTTTCAGTGGCTATTCAAACATAATTCACATCATGAACTAACCTTCTGCAGACACGGAAAGATACACGATGCCAATTAAACCTAGGGAAAACAGTCCACCCACCATCATGAAAAAAAGCCATAGCAGTATAGGTCCCAGATATACAACTGATTTAAAGAGGGATAGTGTATAGAAAACAGATTCAATTTGGCTCTAGTTTGTTTCATTG
This sequence comes from Phyllomedusa bahiana, assembly GCA_025379985.1. Taxonomy (NCBI): domain Eukaryota; kingdom Metazoa; phylum Chordata; class Amphibia; order Anura; family Hylidae; genus Phyllomedusa; species Phyllomedusa bahiana. Next base: position 84,483 of record JAODAL010003046.1, read on the forward strand.
AAAGTATAAACCACAGAAAAACAAAATATCGCTCTCCATTGTCTTTTAAAATGTGATTTCTGGATTCTTAGATGGATGGTGGATGGACACCCGTCGGACTCGGGCGCCAGGCATAGTCCAAAATAAATATTGTGTGAATCCAGAAGCAGAGGAATAAAAGCACAATCTTTATTCAGAAACCCATTAAACTGTATATAGCAAGTCTGTATCTATCACTGATGAATTTAATGCAGTACATAGGCCTAGGACAAGCATTGTGTATAGATAATAGAAATGCCAAATTGAATATGGCATAGATGTAAAGCTGTTGTTTCTTAGGACTTTCCTGTGTCATGTCCAATGGCATGGGAGAAAAAAGGAAAACACATTTACTTTACTACACAATTACAACTCAGGCCACTTTTTAGGTTTCACCAATGCTTTTTGAACGGGTTGGACCCCTTTTGCCTTCAGAAATGCTCAATTTTTGGCTATTAACAGTGTTCACGTGCTCAATTAGGTACAACAAAGGGAGCCTTCAAAGGGGGTCAAGAAAATGTGTCCGTCAAAATGACAAAAACTCTAGACTGAAACACATAAAGAATGATAAGGAGATCGGTAATGCTTTCATAGTATGTTGATGCTTCTGTATGCATGTGAATGTCACTAGAAATGAGTCTCATTCAGCATCAGGAACATTATATTACAATCTCACTGACAACTTATCAGATGAGCCTGGCATAGATAACGATGCCCAGTTACAACTTTCGTAGCATGGAAAGAGTTACACCATAGAGGTGATGGTTTAAGTTCATGCTGAACAGTGCCTCTGACCTCAACATTTAAGAGGTATCATGTGGTAAAATAAAACAGATGATTTGCTTAGTTTGCTACCTTGGTTTACCGTCATATTTGTTCACCTTGCTTTTTCTGTGATTCCTTGATTTCTTTTGATTTGGATAACGGCATTTCCATTCGGACTGCCTAATGGATGTTTCTTTTTTTTCGACTATTTATGTAACCTAGTATGCTTGTGCGTTTTTTAAGAAAATAAGAGTTATTCAGTCCCAGTTCTGAATATATAGACAGCCTTATGGCACAACACTGCATGTTAAAGGCATCACCTCGGCCTACGGAAGCTGGTTGAACTGCGGCAAGATTTTTTGAATGTCATAATGTAATGACTGTGTTTTGGACTTACCATGTGCAAATTCCTTCATGTAAGAAAATTAAGGTGAAAAAGCTGTTGACAGTTACCTAAACATGGGCAATATAGTTATCAATGATTCTCAGGTTGTCAAAATAATAAAACATTTTTATCCTAGTTATATGTCGATCCATACTGAAATCTATATTGCAACAGGGTTTTAAAAATTTTGGGAAAAAAACCCCCAAAAAATAGGAAACATTTTGTCACCAGTATTTTACTGGGGTTCCATTAATCAGCGTTGTCTAATTAGATACAAAAAGGGCGTTTCAATGCGGTCAGAAAAAGAGTGGCATTGTCAATATATCAAAAATCTGTTGTTTTAAAAACAGCAGTAACTAAAAAAGAATTAAATAAGAGATCAGGTAAATTGCCGTACTATCCTAGTGTACTTTTTTTTTTTTTTCGTAAAAGCATTGAATGAAAATCTAGAATTTTCTGTTCCAAATTTGGGAAAATGTATATGACATCACTCACCCCAGTCTTAGATCAGTATCCGGAGCCTCCCGGCATTTCAGGGATAAACACGATAGCAGAGTGGACAACTTTCGTGTACTAATATTGGAAAAGGTTAAAAAAACCTATTAGAGGAGGTGACTGGCTTAAAGCATCTGAGGGACAGAGAAGCCTTCTGGATCCTCACTCTTAATACGAGGTATCCATTAGGTCTAAATTATAAAAGTGACCTGATGTATATTTATTAGATGTTTTTTTCTTTTTTCGTTCCTTCTTTTTTCCTTTTTTTTTTCCTTTTTGTTTTTGTGTATATTATGTGTGTTTCTTTGCATTTGTAATTGCATTTATATTTTAATTTTTCTTTGTTTGTTCGTTGTATATAGTATTCACATTACGTTTTGCATTGTGCTGTGTTCTTTTCATTAAGGATAATTAAGAGTTAATTCTCAGGTGCTCTCTGGACGTTTGACTATATTAGCACGTTATTGTGTCACACGCACTATGCTACGTCTAAGGGTCCAAGGCGGGACCTGAAACGCGTAAGATGCGTGTGCATTACTTGGCGTCAAGATTTTAACTTTTGATACGATTTTTGGGATGTGATTAATAAATGTTTTTGGAACTTTTAACCGAAGTGGCGGAATAACTTTCTTTCTTTACATGTCCAATGGCACAAAGTCTGAAGTGCGAAATGGGAAAGTGACCAGTACTTTGTGTGCAGAGACAGCAATCACCTAAACCACGGGGTCAATATAAGTTACCAATGACTGTCTATGACATATTGCACAAAGCTTTATTGTACCACAAGTCTAAGGTTTTTTTTTACATCTAGACTAAGCATATCAAAGTCAAAGGCCAACACAGTCCAAATCAACAACGCCTAAGTTTATTTAGGCTATAGAAAGAAAGGAAAAAAAAAACTTTTATAGAAAATTAAGTTTGTTTGGATAGTTTTGTATTAAAAACAACAATGGTAAAATTTACGTTTTTTTCCCTACACTTAGGATCTCTTCTCCGCTTCCAACTTTTGGAGTAACCGTGTTTGCAGTCTTGTGCTGACTTGCTTGGTGGGCCAATAAGATCGATTACTAGTCATGTTGCATCTTATTTAAAATTTATGCAGCGATGCAGCCTTTCCCCTGGCAATAGCAGTGAATATTTTAGTAGTTGATAATAATACCTACCAATCCACCCACCACGTGTCAGTCACATTGCCATTAGTCTAGTGCTGACTTGCTTGATATGCCTAATTATTAGGAGAACCAAGCGAGCCAGTACAACCCTAACGGCAACTAATTATTAGGCCCATCAAGCAAGCCAGGACGAACCTAACGGCAATTAATTATTAGGCACACCAGGCTAGCCAGTACAGCCCCAAAGGAAACAAATTATTATGCACACTGAGCAAGCTAGTACTAGAGTAATGGCAACTTATTATTAGGCACACCAAACAAGGTAGTACAAACTTAATAGCAACTAATTACTAGGCACACCAAGTCTGTAAGAGCCTAATGGCAGCTAATAGGCACGCCAAGCAAGCTAGTACAAGTCTAATGGCAACTAATTATTAGGTGCATCAAACAAGCCAGTACAAATCTAATGGCAACTAATTAATGGGAGCACCAAGCAAGCCAGTACATGCCTAATTGCAACTAATTAATGGGAGCACCAAGCGAACCAGTACAAGCCTAGTGGTAGCTTATTATTAGGCGTACCATGCAAGCAAGTACAAACCTAATGGCAACTAATCATAGGGTGAGCCAAGCAAGCCAGTACAAACCTAGCGGCAACTAATTATTAGGCACGCCAAGCCTGTACGAGAACTAATGAAATGTAATTATTAGGCACACCAAGTAAGTCATCAAAAGACAACACTAATTATTAGGTCATATTAAAAACATTAAAAATGAAGCTACATAATTTTTTAAAAACTTTTGATACGTGTTGGATTGGCCGCAAAGATATTTGTTGTGGGCAGCATGAGGCCTGTGGCCCGTGAGTCTGACATACATATTCCAAATTGTTGCTCCTTAACCTTGGAGAGCATTTCACAGAAAGATAATTCTCTATTTCGTACAAAATGTGATTCATAGTATCAAAGTTCTTTGGGCCCACCAGAGGAATTATTCTGAGGACCTACCCTCTAACTTCACCAGACATGTGCATGGTCAGTTGTCATCTCTGTAATATGCAGAGTTTAATAGGATATCTATTAAATATTAGGGGCCCACCAACAAAACCTCTGGTACTCTGGTGGGTCAGTCCAACCTTGGTGGTTTATGTGCATTTTTCCAACACTGACAGTGTTACTGGGAGCCTTGAGGCTGTCCATCTTACTGGATATCTCTATTACTGAGGATCCTGTGGCTGTTGCTCTTACTGGAAGACCTGTGGTTGTCATTGTTGGGAAAGGGTTTACAGCTGTTGATACTGTCAGTACTCTGCGGCTGTCATTGTTGTTGAAGCACTCTGCATGTTGCTGTTATCAGAGTACCTTGGCACATAAAAAAACATTTTTCATAATGACCACAAGTGAAAATGTTTGCCACCACCACTTAAGAATCCGTTTATCTTATCCATAATAAGCAGTTATTTGCGCTATTAGTATACTGAACATAACTATGGGTATGATTGTATCGTGCTCTAACACCCCCGTAAACCAAGTAGTATGCTAATAGCATCCAGCTAAATGAAGCAGCTAGGGTCAGACTATTAACTCAGTAATTCAGTGATATCTAGGGTATAGATGTTAACTGCCAATAAATTAAATGAGATTATCCTGAATAAACTATTATATCGCACATAGCATTGCATTAAACCGCAAATAAATCTCATTCTGATAACATTAAAAAAAAACGGCCAATAGTGCTGCAATTATATATTTTATATCATGTATTACAAGCACAGTTTTTCAATGGCCAGTAGTGCTGGAATTATATATTTTATACCATGTATCACATGCACAGTTTTACAATAACCAATATAGGCAGTCCCCGACTTACACCATTCTGACTTACATCTTTCCCCTAGTTATAAACGGAGGCCTATGCGGCATGCTGGCACTTGTAGTTCCATGTTTCACAGCAGAGAGTAGCTGTGGAACGACAGGTTCCACCATGCCACAGCAGCACATGAGATTGAATCTTCTTAACAGGGACACAGACAGCAAAACAAATGTAAAAACCCTTCCCTGCACTACCCAAAACTGAAAAAAAAACCTTAAGTGCAAGAGTTACATTTAATGAATATACCTGCCCCGAATAACATACAAATTCAACTTAAGAACAAACCTTCAGTCCCTATCCTGTTTATAACCCCGGGACTGCCTGTAGTGCTGGATCACACACACAGTTTTAACATGGCCAAAAGTGCAGCAATTATATCATTTATATCATGTATCAAAAGCATAGTTTTAAAATAACCAATAGTGCTGGAATTATGTCTTTTATACCATGTATCACACGCACAGTTTTACAATGGCCAGTAGTGCTGGAATTATATATTTTATACCATGTATCACACACACACAGTTTTACCATTGCCAATAGTGCTGGAATAATGTCTTTTATACCATGTATCACACACGCACAGTTTTACGATGGCTGTAGTGCTGGAATTATATATTTTATACCATGTATGACCTGTACAGTTTTACGATGGCCAGTAGTGCTGGAATTATATATTTTATACCATGTATGACCTGTACAGTTTTACGATGGCCAGTAGTGCTGGAATTATATATTTTATACCATGTATCACATGCACAGTTTTTTGTTTTGTTTTTTTATTTTACTTTTTAACCTTCTTTTCTTTCTTGTAGAAGAGTCCGGCCAAGAATAACACCACATTGAAAAAACAGAAACTACAGAACATTGTTGTAGAAAATGTTTATTTTTGAGAAGCAGTGGGATTAATGAATTCATTTAACCTGTATCCAGGAAAATGTTTAGCTCCAGCTTGCGTAACTAAACACTTTTTACTGTAGCATGTTATCAATGATGACATGTTTTGGATTTGAATCCACACATGGTCACCAAGCACAATTGTGAGATTGGCATCTTCTCCCTTTGGATGTATGTGGAGCAAACACACATATTAGTCTGTTCTGAAAGCAACCTTCTTAGTGTCAGAACCTCTTAAAAGCAGTTCTTTTCCTTGTGACTGCACACGATTCGTGTCGACTTCTTCACCGGGTTTTTTTTTTATTTTTTCAACGCCAAAGAATCCAGTAAAACATTTGCTTGTTGGACCTTTCTCCACAGACAGCATTCATTAGCTTAACAATACACAGATGTACCCAAGACAGGTTGTGTCACAAAAGAACGCTCTGGCGGAAGGTTCGTAAAAGCCGAAAAAGCACAAAAACCCCACACACAATTTAGTTTTACAAGTCTATGGCAAACCAGTGTCATTCCTTCTGAGAGGTATGCAAGAAGAAATTCAATATATCAGGCTCAAATTTGCAGTAAACTTGGCTACATCCATACTCGACTCAAACACACATCTCAAAAGGAAATAAAATACAAGGACGTCAAGAAATCAGTCACCTGCATTTTGCATTGTTTTTGCACTGAAACTGAAGAGTTCAGCAGAAGGCTGTGATATGTGCAGGTGCCTATTTATTTTGTATTCTGATGCCTATGAACATTAAATACACAAATAAGATCTATTATGTAAGAGGGAACCATATTATATACAATACTAGAAATGCAACTGTTTGACCATTGAATGCTCATGTGAAAGTATATTGTAGCATGACAGCAGGCCCTGGGTTCCGATCAAGATTAGTTCTGTAGATTTGTTATTAAATGGGATTTCTCACTTCCTCTATTTTAGCAGATGACACCAAGCTATGCAGGGTAGTGCAATCAATGAAAGATGCTCATAAATTACAAGCAGACCTGGACACACTGAGTATTTGGGCATCCACTTGGCAAATGAGGTTCAATGTGGATAAATGTAAGGTTCTGAAACTTTGTACGAATAATCTGCAGGCATCATATGTTCTAGGGGGAGAAAAACTTGGAACATCGCTTGTTGAGAAAGATCTGGGCATTCTTGTAGATCATAGATTACAGAACAGCATGCAGGGGCAAACAGCTGCCTTTAAGGCATGTAAGATATTGACGTGTATTTAAAGAGGCATGGATGTAATTCTACCATTGTATAAACCATTGGTGCGACCTCACTTAGAATATACTGTTCAGTTCTGGGCCCCAGTTTATAGAGAAGATGTAATGGAGCTAGAGAGTGCAAATACGAGCAACCAAACTAATAAGGGGAATGGACCATCTTAGTTATGAGGAGAGGTTAGTAGAATTGAACTTATTTAGTCTTGAGAAAAGACGGCTTCTGGGGATCATGATTAATTTATATAAATATATAAATGGTCCCTACAAAAAGTATGAGGAAAAATTATTTCAAGTGAAGCCCCCTCAAAAGACAAGGGGACATTCCCTTCGACTAGAGAAAAAAGGATTCAATCTCCAGAGGAGAAGAGCGTTCTTCACTGTAAGAACTGTGAATCTGTGGATTAGTCTGCCTGAGGAGCTGGTCACAGCAGGAACAGTAGAGAGTTTCAAGAAAGGCTTAGATACCTACCTGGAACTAAAGAATATTAATGCATATGTAGTTATGTAAAATTCTGGATCTGGCTGGTGGAGGCTCGGGGGTCAGAGAGATGGTCTCCACTGGAGCAGATTGGTTCTTGCCTTGTGGGTTTCAGGGCATTAACCAGTGGTGAGGATGGGCTTAATGTCCTCGTCTCTCTCCCTTCACCTACATTATGCCCACCCTTGGTTGAACTTGATGGACACGGGACTTTTTTCAACCGTACTAACTATGTAACTATGATTAGCTTTAAACATGTAGGGAAAGGTAAACAAACTCTATTACCAAAAACATTGTTGTTTTGATTTTGTTTTGGTCAGGAGAGGAAGAAGATGTTATCTCCTCTCATAGTACACAAGTTTCTCTTGTTACCGACCACCTCTCCTTACCTCTCTCTCCTCTGTCTCTTAACTGATTGATCCAAGCTGTCATCAGTCAGTCAGTTTGACCATGATAATTCACATCCTGTAGAGTCTTATCTTTAACAACATTTGTTTACCTAATTAAATGACAAGCTTTCACACTTTAGAGTTATGTAGCCCTTTGTACTATATTTTATAAATCTCTTACACTCATTTCACTGTAACAGAAATAGTTAGGAATAGCAGAGCTGATATGCAAATCACTGCTATAGACCCTCCCACAGCCCAACTGGGAATTGTGAGTCTAAAGCTGGCTGTCAAAAAAAACCATTTGCCAACGCTTGAACTCTTTTACTTCAACAAAAGATTAAACACTTATAATATATAACCCTTTAATTAAGATGCTTTAAAAATAGCTTAACCAATTATTTAAAATTGCAGCTCCAGATCTCTGTGATAACTGTTCATTGTTTGACCAAACTGGCCAAGTGGATCTAAGTCAGAAGAGATAAGTAATGCATGGTTATAAAATGTACCTAAACAGTAAATAAAGCTTGATAGCTATATCCAAAACTGAATGAACCTTAATAGGCTGCACAGACAGAAGGCAACCCTCTTTCCCCTGATGAAGCCACAGCAGTGGTGAAACATGTGGTGCAGGTTAGGACATTGATTTTTTTAAACGCAGCAGACCATGTCCTTATCAGTTTTTGCACTGTAGGGGTTAGCCATAAAAGAAAGATTATTATTTGGAGGTTCAAATTAGTATATAGAGTCCAAGTGAGATCAATATGTAGACAGATAGCAATTCACTTCCCAATGCAACATTCAAGCAGGTGAAAAGACACTATACGTATATACATAAAGCCTGGGTGAGATTTTCAAATAGGTAGATAGCAAATCACTTCCCTGTGTAGCATTAAAGCATTGGATAGACAGTGAAGGAAATAATTATTTGATCCCTTGCTGATTTTGTAAGTTTGCCCATTGACAAAGACAGTCTATAATTTTAAGGGTAGGTTAATTTTAACTTTGAGAGATAGAATATCCAAGATAAAATCCAGAAAATCACGTAGTATAAATTATATACATTTATTTGCATTTTGCTGAGAGAAATAAGTACTTGATCCCCCTACCAACCATTAAGAGTTCTGGCTCCTAAAGGCCAGTTAGATGCTCCTAATCAACTCGTTACCTGCATTAAAGAAAGCTGCCTTAAAAAGTCCCCTTTATAAAACACTCCTGTCCACAGACTCAATTAATCAGTTAGACTCTAACCTGTACAACATGGGCAAGACCAAAGAGCTTTCTAAGGATGTCAGGGACAAGATCATAGACCTGCACAGAGCTGGAATTGGCTACAAAACCATAATTAAGACGCTGGGTCAGAACGAGACAACTGTTGGTGCAATAGTAAGAAAATGGAAGAAATACAAAATCACTGTCAATCGACATCGATCTGGGACACCATGCAAAATCTCACCTCGTGGGGTTTCCGTGATCATAAGGAAGGTGGGAGATCAGCCTAAAACTACATGGGGGGAACTTATTAATGATCTTAAGGCAGCTGGGACCACAGTCACCAAGATAACCATTGGTAACACATTACACCATAATGGTTTAAAATCCTGCAGTGCCTGCAAAGTTCCCCTGCTCAAGAAGGCACATGTGCAGGCCCGTCTGAAGTTCGCCAATGAACACCTGTATGATTCTGTGAGTGATTAGGAGAAGGTGCTGTGGTCAGATGAGACAAAAATGTAGCTCTTTTTCGCATTAACTCAACTCGCCGTGTTTGGAGGAAGAGAAATGCTGCCTATGACCCAAAGGACACTGTCCCCACAGTCAAGAATGGAGGTGGAAACATTATGTTTTGGGGGTATTTTTCTGCTAAGCGCACAGGACTACTTCACCGCATCAATGGGAGAATGGATGGAGCCATATACCCTAAAATCCTGAGTGACAACCTCCTTCCCTCCACCAGGACATTAAAATTGGGTTTTGACTGGGTCTTCCAGTAAGACAATGACCCAAAACATACATCCAAGGCAACAAAGGAGTGGCTCAAAAAGAAGCACATTAACGTCATGGAGTGGCCAAGTCAGTCTCCAGACCTTAATCCCATAGAAAACTTATGTAGGGATTTGAAGCTCTGAGTTGCCAAGCGACAGTCTCAAAATTTTAATGATTTAGAGATAATCTGCAAAGAGGAGTGAACCAAAATTCCTCCTGACACGTGCGCAAACCTCATCATCAACTACAAAAAATGTCTGACTGCTGTGCTTGCCAACAAGGGTTTTGTCAGCAAGTATTAAGTCTTGTTTGTCAGAGGAATCAAATACTTCTCACTGTAAAAGGCAAATACATTTATATAATTTATAATCCTTAAAATTATACACTGTTAATGTCTTTGTCAGTGTATCTAGTACTCAAACAGGAGACAGGCAGTGAGCGCATACACGGTATATAGAACCTGAGTGAGATCTTTAAAATAGGCAATTAGCAAATCACCTCCCTATGTAGCATTAAAGCAGGAGACCTATTTGTAAGATTGAGCTCTGACTGATGGTATGAATAGGGTTTAAAGCTATATTAATAGGTAGCTAACAAATAACTTTTCGTATCTACTGGTGAACTCATCTGTGAGAACTTAGCGGGTGTAGTTCACTTAGAAGGTGAACTATGTCCTAATTAGGTAGTGACTGGAGCAGGATTTTGAGGGTTAAATTCACCTCAGACAATGTTGTTAAAACAGCGCCTATAAGAAAATAGTGTGGCAAGTGCTGTATCTGTCTCCAAGTTTGATCTGGATACGCAGCGATTGTGTGAGCTAGAGAGCAAATGTTTGAACATAGTGGGTGACTGTACAGTGCTTTGCCTTCTGTCTGTGTAGTTTATTAAGGTTTATTCAGTTTTTGGATATAGCCATCAAGCTTTATTCAATGTTTAGGTACATTTTATAACCATGCATTACTTATCTCTTCTGACTTAGAGCCACTTGGCCGCTTTGGTCAGACGAGAAACAGTTATCACAGAGATCTGGAGCTGTAATTTTAAACAATTGCTTAAAGGGGTTGTCTCACTACAAGGATTGTTTTATTATGTTGAAGTCACTTTGCAATATGTGTTCATTAACAGAGTCCTACCTATTCTGAGATATCCCCTCTTGTATGGGCTGCATCAGCTCCTCAGGTCACTATAGCTACAGACCTGTTCAAATCTCTCCTGATAGGCTGCCAGCACTGGTTGCTATAGCTACAGACCTGGCTCCTACTGCAGCCTAGTAGAAGCCTGTATACACGCCCTTGAACTTAAAATGAAACCCAGAAAACAGGACTGAGGTGAGATGAATCAATGTAGTGAGACAACCCTTTTAAGCTATTTTTAAAGCATCTTTGATTAAAAGTTATATACTGTAAGTGTTTATTTTTATGTTGAAGGAAAAGGCTTCACGTTTACCAATGGCAAATGTGTTTTTTTGTTAATATATACACTCCACCTTCAACAATAAGTCCCCTCTTTTTTGTATATACACTCACCGGCCACTTTATTAGGTACACCATGCGAGTAACGGGTTGGGCCCCCCCTTTTGCCTTCGAACTGCCTCAATTCTTCGGGGCTAGTTTCCAAAAGGGTGTTGCAACGATGTCAATTGGTCCCAAGGGGCCCAAAGAGTCCAAGAAAATATTCCCCACCCCATGACACCCCCACCACCACCCTGAACCGTGATAAAAGGGCAGGATGGACCCCTGCTTTCATTTTGTTGACCCAAATTCTGACCTCCACCCAAATGTCGCAGCAGAAATCGAGACTCATAGCCCAGGTTTTTTCCAATCTTCTATTTGTCCAATTTCGTGAGCTTGGGCAAATTGAGCCTATTTCCCTTTTCTTAGCGAAAGGTTTGGCCCCCGGTGGGGTCTTTGCTGCTGTACCCCATCTGCCTCAAAGTTCGCCGTTGTGCGTTCGAGATGCTCTTTGCCTTTGGTTGTAACGGGTGGCTATTTGAGTCACTGTTCCCTTTCTTAACTCGAACCAGTTGCCCATTCTCCTTTGACCTTTGGGGCATAAAAAGGGCATTTCCGCCCACAGGGCTCATGGATGTTTTTTCTTTTTCGGACCATTCTCTGAAAAACCCTAAGAGGGTTGTGCGTGAAAACCCCAGGAGATTAGCACCCTTTCTGAAATACTAGACCACCCCTTTCTGGCCCCAAAAACCATGCCCGTTCAAAGGGGCACTCAAATACCTTTCTTCCCCCCTACTGTGCTCGGTTGAATGGGGTTTGTTTGAATGTCTACATCCCAAAAATGCACTGAGTTGCCGCCATGTGATTGGCTGATTAGAAATTAAGTGTTAACGACAGGGGGACATGCCCTAATAAAGTGGCCGGTGAGTGTATGTTAAAGCTGACTGTGGCTCTGTTAGTTAGTTTGAACAGCTACATTTTTTGGGTGTAACTCAGCCCTATTTTTTCAGTTTTGGATAGTACAGGGAAGGGCTAACACGCTTGTTTTGCTTTCTATGCCCCTGAGCAAGAGATTTCCCCCTATTTTTGTCCCTATCGGAAATAATATTGGTGCCACACAACTTGGCTATGTGAGTGTGTGGGGGGGCTCAGTGGGAGGTTTTTATTCCCACATGAGATCATTAAATCCACGGCACACCTTGTCTTGAATTCATGAAACATACCGTAAATAATTTATTTACAGCAAACATACAGTATAGATTAACAGGCGTTGTAAGGCGATGTTCACACGGCGTTTCTTAGATGCGTGTTTGGATTTGTGTTTTGGACCCAAAAACGCATCTAACAATGTGTTGTGTGATTTAAATTAGTTCCAATGTAAAACATGCATCGACGTTAAGACGTTTGAATGCCAATGTGTGTTTTACATGTGTCTTTCTGATGCGTCTTTCGGATCCATGCAAAGAATTGATGTCAATTCTTGATCCGTTTTATGCAGCAGACGCCCTTTTTAAAACTATAGGGTGCGTTTCTGCTGCACAGAAAATGTATCCAAACACGCAGCACATTTGGGTTCGTGTTTACATGCTTTATGCAGCGTTTTTCAATCGATTTTTTCGATTGAAAGACAGCGTGTGAACATAGCCTAACTCTCCGTGGTGCAACAATCAAGTAAGAAACTGCAAATGGTAATTTTGTAAGCTTAGATATACATGGCATGGGTCTTTGGGCCTTCTTTCAATCCATCTAAGTGAAGAGAATGAAATCTGGTGGCACATGTACAAGGGGGGGCTGCGGTTATAGCAACACACCTAATAAATGAGCATTGGAATGGTGCCAAGGGCGCCTGGGGATAAAGTAAATGGGGTGTCACTCCTGCTCTGACATCAACAATAGCCTCCGTTCTTAAGTATAAGTCATACATAAGTCGGATGTGTAAAGTAGGGACTGCCTGTATAGGGATTTTTTCACTATTAGCAGGCTATACAGTATATTTTAAGGATATGTTAAATGTAGATATTTCTTTAGTGCAATCTGGATTATTTTGGATATTCACATAGACATAGTATTATAATGCTGAAAACAGAATTCTGCCAAGCAGAATAATAATCCAAAGGTCAATTGAGAATTCTACTGGGAACATACTGTATATATTTTATTAGGTTGATATAAAAAAGATACAGGTGAAGCAAAGATAAACTTGAGAGATAATGCAGATCGGAAAACCACAATTTTACCGTCAAGTTAAACTTTGCTACATTCATACATTATAAATTGCATAGGCCCAATTCAAAGTTTTGCTTTGAGGTTCCTTTACTGTTGTTTTGCCCCGGCTGTGTGACTTAGGATATGCTCACATGGCATTTTTGGATCCGATTTTCGCATCCAGTACGTATCCAACACGCAGGTGTGTTTGGATGCGTTTTGGCTGAAGCAGGATCGCACCCTATAGTCTTCTGTTGTCTTTTTTCCTCTTCTGGGTGGACATAGCATTGCTACAGCCACCATTCAGGAGACAACAGAAGACTGATGTTTGGTAAGGGTGGAGCGGTGCTAAGATAAAGGTGAGTGGAGAAGTGAGTATAACTTTTCTTATGTTACAAGAGAGTCCCTTTATGTGAACCAAAAGTGAATTTATTGTGAAGTAGTGTTGGACATCCTTAAGCTTCTGCTGTGAGTAAAGCCTGCCAAGCCCTAAAACAGCAGTGATGTGCCGATCCGGAAGAAGAAAGTAGACAACTGATGAAGGGTAGCCAGTGTGGATGGTGCGGTGCTCAAATAAATGTGAGGTGAGGGGTGAGTGTAACTTTTTTCTGTTAAAAAGCCCCAACTAAGCCTTCAACATCACTGTCTATTTTTCTTGTACTATGAAACCCCTCTTTGTGTAATTTTTGTGCATTAACCTTAAAGGGGTTGTGTCACTACATTGATACATCTTACCTCAGTCCTGTTTTTGGTTTCATTTTGAATTCAGGGATGTTTACTGGCTTCCACTAGGCTGCAGTAGAAGCCAGGTCTGTAGCTATAGCAACCAGTGCTGGCAGCCTATCAGGTGAGATCAAACAGGTCTGTAGCTATAGCGACCTGAGGAGCTGATGCAGCACATACAAGAGGGAATATCTAGGAATAGGTAGGACACTGTTAATGGACATTTATTGCAAAGTGACTTGTTTTTACAAGATATTTAACATAAAAAGCGATCCTTGTAGAGAGACAACCCCTTTAATAAGCAGAATATCCTTGTTTTGTGATATCACTCTGTTTATTATATGTGTTTTATGCCATTTATATGCTGTAAAATTACTAGGCACATTATTCTACTGCTGTGATATCACTGTGCCCATGATGAGCTTGTTACATGGAAATAACTGCAGGTGATATAGAATCTTAGTACACAAGACTATAGAGCTCTATGAAGTGAAAACGAGTCCATATCTTAAACAAACAAAGCTCCATTCCTAGAGATTACACACAGCGGGAAGTGACATCACCATGGACAGACAGCAGCTTCCAGCTAATCAGATTAGAAGAGAGAGAGAGATGGTCAGCAACCAAGAGCAATGTGTGCATTCAGAAGAGATAAAATCTATTATCCCCTAAACAAAGCTACATAAAAGCAGAAATGTATTTGATAATAGTCTTCATTTTTCTCTCCCTATATGTTGGAAGCTGATCATCATGGTGAGAAAACATTTTTGATGTGTAATTACTAGGCAGAATGGTGGCTCAATGGCTACAGCACAGGGGTCCTTGGACAACATCTCCATGGCGTTTGTATGTTCTCCCAGTGTTTGTGTGGTTCCCTCAGAGTACTCCGATTTCCCCTACACTTCAAAAATATATAGATAGGTGAATTTGGATTGTAAGTCCCGACAGGGAGCAATGTGGGTGAGGACAATTTCTGAACAGTGCTATATAAATAAATAAATTAACGTGTATTTTCTCTATACTGTTACATAACTACGTGCATTATCTATCGACTGTGATGCCCATTATCCATGTGCTTTAGGGAAAAAAGCATGACATACATTGGAGAAATATTCATAAGCCTTTTATGATCTGAACATGCTGTTGATTATTATAATTAGTGGGGCCCCATTCCATGTTTTGCAATGGGGCCCGATTGTTAAATGAAGGGATTCTCACTGCTCAGATTTGGAATACACTTTCCATTTGATTACTTAGTTTAACTCCATTTTTGCCTCCCTGGATACACACATATTAGTCACCAGTGCCTTCAGTACCTTGTTTTTGATGGGCTTGGGATAAATGGGTCTACTTGGTTTATGTAAAGATTCAAATTTGCTTTAAAGCATTTTTTCAAAAACCATAAAAACACATTGAATACATTTCCTGAAATGTACAAACACTGTTATATCAGTAATCACATTGTCTTAGTTCTGGAAATCTGTGAATTGCAAAGAAACCTGAGCGACAAGCCAGGTCTTTGCATAAATAGCACTTCCACATGAATGCCGCCAGGTATCTCTTCAGGCAGTTTCTTCCATTTATACAATGAACAGTCCATTCTCGCACTTTTACGAATGGGTCCTACTATCTTTCTTGTGCTGCCAAGCAGTCTGTAGAGCTGTTTTCTGCTAATTTCCTAATCTCTTTGAATCTTCATGGGTACACATGTAACCTATTGAATAAAACAACACAGCGTGCTGATTATAGCCTTATGGCATCTGTAAAGGTTTAGCGAGCCGGCAGCAAGCTGAGAGAGGTCTACTTCATTTCAGACACTGAACTCGAAATTTTATTAACCTTTTCTTGTAGGGAGACGTTTATTAAACTGAATAGCTTTATGCATTAAAATGGAAATATGGGATTGCAAGAACTGTAAAAACTACGAGAAGAGAGACAAATAAGTCATCTAAATTTAAAAGTTAGCCTTCCCAAATACAGGTGATTTTGGGAGACTTTATAGTCATTTGAAATAATTGACAACACTGGTTTTCAAGTTGTGCCTCTCAGGCTGTTGGGTGACCACAACTCCCACCTTGCGCAGATATTAGATGTCATACATTCACAACCTTTGAAGAGAGACAGGTCTGAGACTACTGGGGAAAAAAAAAATTGCTTTTAATGGAAAAGTGCCAGGTTTTCTAAATTTATTGACTGCCTATGTCCAATTCTAAATTTAGAGGAACATTCATGCTCCATAAATATTCTTGTCAGCCATGATTAATTCAAAATAAATGTACCTGTATATTCACACGCATGATTCACATGTATAATGTACGCTTAAATTAACTCCTGATGAGTTTATTACTGTGAACACTTTCATTCTCATTAAATTTTAATTCTGAAGCATCTTTTCTTAGAACTCTACAGTGTACTATTCCTCTGCTTCCCCCAACTTAACACGAATATATACTGTAAATTGATAGATGAGTGTTAACTGAAGTGTGTTCCTGCATCACATATTTATCTTATTACTACTAACAATGTCAGGCTGTGTATTGACACACCAGATTGATAAGGGGAATGGTAACAGTTGTCATACATTCATACATTTACAGGAGGAGTAAGGGTGCTTTCCCACAGTGTGTTTTTGGTGTATTTTTGGTGCATTTTACTTACTGAAATGCACAGCGTGTGAGCACCCTAAAAGGGGATGCTACCAGGGCAGCCAAAGTTGTGATATTCTCAGTATGCAACACCCTCCTCTCATTAAGAAGGTGTAGTTTAGGCTCTGCCATAAGAGAAACTAGATGATGATTGCAGAAGGAGCTGCAAGCAGGGACTGGCAATTTCACAGAGTACAGAAGAACACTTCTTAACCTCTTTATGACAGCCACCTGCATGCTTTTTGTGGAGGAGAGCACAACTCCTCCTTAGGCTATGTTCACATGGGCAAATTTCGGCGTGCATTTCGCGTCGTATTTGCGCTCTAATACGAGCGAGATGTGCGCCGAAATTACTGTAATCCATAGTTCTCATAGAGAACTATGGATTATGCCTCCTCTCCCCGCTCGTACAATATGATCGTATTGTTCGCGCGGGGAGATAAGTGACGTCAATTACTTACTGCCCTCCCCCCCCCCGCGCCGTGGGAGTACGTGTGTATTAGCACGACTTCCAAATCACCTGGCATAATTGCGGCCGAAATTACGCCGTGAGAAAATAGCCGTACTCTAACCCTCAAATGTACAGTTGTGTAGAGGGCTCTCAATAATTCTAATTTGGAACAGAAGTAAAGATTGTGCAGTTTTCTCCTACCTAATGTTGAACAAGTTCGCTCTGTCTAAACAGACATGTATAACAAATGTATCTAAGAAAGTGTAGAACTATCTATCTATGAAGATCTGACACTTTCATACAAAGTAAAGTTGTTAGTGTACAGTTTGTATGTGTAAATTTGGTGTGCCCTCAAAATAACTCAGCCATCAATATCTAAACCGCTGGCAACAAAATTGAGTACACCCTTAAGTGAAAATGGAAAAATTTTGCCCAACTTGCCATTTTCCCTCCACGGTGTCATGTGACTCATTAGTGTTTCAAAGTCTCTGGTATGAATGGGGAGCAGGTGTGTTTAATTTGAGGTCATTATTCTCACACTCTCTCATACTGGTCACTTTCAACATTGCACCTCATGACAAAGAGCTGTCTGAGGATCTAAAAAAAATAAATGTTTCTCTACATAAAGATATCCTTGACAGGTACCTCTCAGAGAGATTGTCTTTTCAAAATAGACATATGAGTGCTTTCAGCATTGCTCCAGAGGTTACAGTTTGCATGACTGTTATCACAGAAGTAAGCCTCTTCTAAAGATGATGCACAAGCAATCCTGCTGAAGACAAGCCGACTAAGGACATGTATTTCTGTCACCATGTCCTGTGCTCTGATGACACCAAGATAACCTTATTTATTTCAGATGGTATCAAGTGTGTGTGGTGGCAACCAGGTGAAGAGTACAAAGACAAGTGTGTCTTGCCCGCAGTCAATCAAGCATGGTGGTAGGAATGTCATGGTTTGGGGTTGCATGAGTGTTGCTGGCTGTGGGGAGCTACAGTTCATTGAGGGAACAATGAATGCACTGTGACATACTGAAGCAGAGCATGATCCCTTCCCTTTGGAAACTGGGCTGCAGCGTAGTATTCCACTATGATCATACCCCCAAACATACCTTCAAGAT
This sequence comes from Phyllomedusa bahiana, assembly GCA_025379985.1. Lineage (NCBI taxonomy): Eukaryota > Metazoa > Chordata > Amphibia > Anura > Hylidae > Phyllomedusa > Phyllomedusa bahiana. The sequence goes on from JAODAL010003046.1 coordinate 102,699, forward strand.
TATCATTGCCTTGGGCAAAGGCAGTGGTCGTCTTAGGTAAAGGTGCTGGACTGGCTAAGCATGTCTCCAGACCTAAAACCTATTGAGCATCTATGGGGCATGGAGGAGTGGAAAAGGATTCCAATAGCCAACTGTGAAGCTCTAGTGAACTCCATGCCCAAGAGAGTTAAGGCTGTGCTGTAAATATACAAAATATTTACAGTTTGGGCACAATTTGTCCATTTTCCCTTAGGGGTGTACCCACTTTTGTTGCCAGCCGTGCAGACATTGACGAGCTGAGTTATTTTAAGGGCACACCATATTTACACTGTTATACAAGCTGTACACTGACTAATTTATATTGTATCAAAGCGTCATTTCTTCAGTGTTGTCCCATGAAGAGATATAATACAATATTTACAAAAATGTGAGGGGTTTACACACTTTGAGATACTGTGTGTGTATATATATATATATATATATATATATATATATATATATATGTGTGTTCGTGTGTGTATATATATTAATATATATATAGATTATATATATATGGTTTGTGATTATATATATATATATATATATATATATAGTATATATATATATATATATATATATATATATATATTATATATATATATATAGTAGCTGCTCATTAAGAACTTTTCAGGCAAGGGACATAAGGAGTTAAGTTGTAAAATTATACTTCACAGTGGAATTCCAGCAATGTAGAAATGAACTATTTTGTGACTTTTTGCTTGCATTAATTTGGCTCTGTAGTTTTGTTCTACTTAAAGGGGTTGTCTCACCGTACTGTTTCACAGTGCCACAGACAACTTCAGACTCTCACTTCCTGGTTAGTGGGTGGTTAGGCTGACTGGCATCTCAGCATATCAGCTATGCTATTCCTGTTACAGTGATATGAGTGCAAAAGGTTTATAATCTGTAGTGCACAAAGCTACAGAACTCTAAGGGTAGGTTCACACAGCTTATTTTCTAGCATAATTGCATGCGTATTTCACCGCTTATTGTGCTTAATATGATGCGAAATGCATATCGCAATTACGGTAATTCATAGCTCTCATAGAGAGCTATGGATTATGCGTCTTCCCACCGCGCGTACAATACGATTGGGGGGAGAATTGACATGTCAATTGTTAGCGGCAAATATGCGGCCAGCCCCCAGTGCGTTGGAATTATGCGCTGATCAGCGCGTGATTCCAAAACATACGGCTCATTACGCTGCGGCAATAAGTCGTGTGAACATATCCTATGGGTTCGTTTGTCATTAACATAAATAAACAAACTCATATGCTAGAGATAAGACTCAGCAGTGAGTGACTCACCATGGTGGAATGGTAGTTTATGAAGCAAACTGCTAAGAGACAGGGCAAAGAAAGGTGGTCGATGACCAACAGAAACTTGTGTACTCAAGCCATAGATAAAATCTTCTTTATCTCCTAAGAAAAGCAAAATCAAAACAGAAGTATTTGGTAATAGTCTTCATTTACTTTTCCTTACATGTTAAAAGCTAATCTTTGTGGTGCGAAAACCCCTTTAAGATTATTTGTCTGCCTTGCCTCCAGTTATCTCTCAACTTGTATTTCTAATATAACATTTTTTATTTTATTGTCTTATGTTTTTACTAGTAATTTGTGTTCATGGGAGGAAGAGGGTGGCAACAGACAGGCCAGCACAATGTGTCATCTGACCTAAGGCCAGCCCTGGTTGCCACAGACCAGGATTCTAAGAAAAGATGCTCCATAATTGTCATTTCATGGAGACTGTAATATGAGACCTGTTAAGTCCACGGCGCACCAAAAAAGCAAGAGGAAGAACAATCATTTATTGAAAGTTCACATAGTACTATGTAAATTTCCATAAATTGATTGTTTTTCCTCTAGCAATTTTGATAAACTGTGGACTTTACTATATATTGTACAGTCTCTCTGTCCTTCCAATGAAGCACCTGTCAAATACTTACTGGTGTGCGTTACCATTTTTCTACTAGACGTGACATGAGACCTGTATTGGCAGCAGTGGTGAATCCCACTGGGCTGCTCTAGAAGTCATGAGGGCTATGTTTTAAGTCATATTTAAAAGGAATATGGACTCTGCTGCAGGAAACTCCTAAGTCTCTTCCCCAGTATAGTTTCTGATAACATGACAGAAGGTCAGCGCGGCAGATATGTTTACCAATGGTATCAGAGCAGGCATTAAAGTCCAGAACCTAGAACACCCACACAGAAGTACACTTTCACAGTTCACTGGGTCTAAAGAACCTTACGACCCAGGTGAGAGGGCCTCCAGAGGAGTCCTTTAAGTAGGGTCCGTCCACACGACATGGTTTAGTGGTCGGATTTTCAGACAGTTTGCGGATTTGGAAACCATCTGAAAACCGACAAGAAACCATCCCCATAGATTATAAAAGAAAATCCATTCAGTTGTCTGTAATGAATGGATTTTCAGCCGACATTCCTAAAAACTTAGGGCATGCGCAATCTTCTGCCCGGTTTTCAGGCAGAAGGTGTGAAAATTCAATGGTTATGGAGGACAGGCGAATCTGCAAACTGCAGACAGAACCATCCCCCAAAACCTTTGAAAAGACAATAAAATACCGACCGGCATTTGCAGTGGGGATGTACCCTTAGTGTATAAAGGAGGACAGCAGTGTACCCTAGCCCTTAAAACATGCAAGAGTAAAAGTGTGCGTAGAAATACAAGGTTGGCAGGAAGGAACTATTAGGGGGTGGCAAAAGTAAATTTTGTTGGATATGATAGAACGTGAGTTACCTTGTGATAGAATGCAAGTATTTACTTCAATAAAGATGACAGGAGAGCTGACATTTCTTCTTTAATGGCAATTCACCATAGTGTTCTATAGTAAGAGGCATCAGTTATTCTCAAAGGAGAAGTGGAATTCTGACCACCCCACTGAATTTCTTAAGTCTAGTTGTTAAGTATATGTTTATCTTGGGACAGAAGAAATATAACAGCATCAAATAATTACTGAAGAAATTTACCTTAGGTAAAGTTTTAAGCATGTGTGAAAAGCTGAAGATGCAATGGATATGTTCATAGATACAGGCTACATAACCACTGCTCTTTATAGTTTAAAGGGATACTACTATTGATCTCCTATAGGATAGGACATCAGTATAGGATTGTTAAGGGTCAGACTTCTGGCATCCCTGATGATCAAATGACTGAAGGGGCTGTGGTACTCACTTAAGTGCAGCTGCCCCTCTATCAGCTGATTGGCAATGTCATACTTCTTCCGATTTAGGATAGTCCATCAATATTATTATGCTGGAAAACCCATTTAATCTTAGTAGAAGATTGTTTCCTATGTGAGCACTAGTCTCACTTTTTTATACCCATTCAGAGTGTAGGGTTATACAAGGTACAGTTGAACAGCGCACAAAACCAATTTCAAACACAAGCAATTTTCTCAAATTACCGATCTCCTAAACATGGCACTAATTCTAACCACCATATGCTAAGAATCACATTTGGAAGGTCTTCACACCTTCTATACACTTAATCTTTCCCTTTGTGTTCACTCAAGTGTCTATGCTGTATAATGTTTCACATGACATAAAAGCACATGCCAAGATGTCTAGGAAAAACATTACCAGCACAATAATACGGATTTAGATCATGCATGTGTCTAACTTGTGTTTAGTTTATATTTTGTTCTATTGAATAGACAAGTAATGCAATGATGTGTCTTGTCATTAGAAAAAAGACAGAGGATCTTATTCTGCAAAGAAATGTCAAGTGTTTTTCAGATTATTTAGATGCAAACCATATGTCATATTCACTGCCAATTTTCTGAAAGTAGTTACAATGCTTTTGATCTTTTGTACCTATAATTTAATGTCCAAACATAAAGTGGTGTTTCAACCACAGATTTTGATGGCATATCACTAATATATGCTATCAAAGTCTTATAGGTGCTAGTTTCACCTCTGAGACCTGCACTTATCTTGGAAATGAGCCCCTAGAATGGAGAGCCAGTTGTGCTTGCATATGGCTCTCCTTTCTGTTCTATGGGAGTACCAAGTACAGCCAAGCACCATGTTTGGCTGTGGGGAGACCCCACATTTTTTTTTTAAATAATCTTTTTCTTTGAATTCCTTGAATAAGCGCAGGCAAAATACTCGTTGGGGCTTAATATTCCCACTGGCAGTCCAATTTCTCCTTTACTGATTTGGTTATGTATTCATGATTTATTGCATTCTGATATTTGATTATTTTGCACTTTCATTTTGTACTTAGTTTATATTTTTTCAGTAATTTTATTTTTCTATTGTGATAATGTCACCTAATGGGGTATCTTTGGTCAGTTCAGTGGTTATAGCAGATTCTATTTGAAGGTGATTTTTGTCTCTAACATGTACTATTGCATTCATGTTCTTTAAATTAATAAAAATATATTTTATAATGTGTTGATAGTTTTTTCTTGATTGGTTTGAATATTTTCAATAAACATGATTAAAAAATGATGTAGGGTCCTTCCATTTTTCATAACCAGCCAAGGCAAAACCAGCATCTGCATGCTGATGACATCAGGATGGAAAGGTCCATGGATCATGAGTCCATCCCATCCAAAAAATACCAGTCCACAACCTTCCCAGTAGTGTACGATCACAGTACAGAGGTTCCAATTCTGATGGTAATCTGGCTCCTCTCAGTAACCTAGTGTGTTGGGTGCTGGGGTAATAGGGACAGAGAATTAGTGTCAGCTTTGGGGTAACAAAAACAACGCTGTTTGACAATAAGTCCCAAAGCTAGTAACGAAGAAGCAATCCTGTCAATTCTCTCAATACTGACACTGGATAAAGAATAGTAAAAATAAAACACAACATAAAAAAAAACAAGCTTATTTAAATACAACACACCAGCTGAATTATGACCTCATTTGACCATTAAAGTAAAGAAATAGATCTAGCACTGATCCGACGTAGTCTAATGAATCCAACATACATAGATAAATATAGGCTCCCCCAATATAGAGGTAGGTATGTAGGCCCTTTCAGTAGCTAAGAAGGTACATAGAATCCCCACAGTTGGTAGGTAGTTATATAGGTGCCCTCAGTAGACAGTTATAGAGGTCGCTTCGGCAGGTAGGTTTATAGAATTCTTCGGTTACGCTCATTAATAAGTACAATCTATAAGTTTCCACCCATTAGGTCTATGTAGGGTATAAAAGGTTCCCCTTTAATAATTAGGTAGGTATGTATTTTCCTCAAGAGGGAAGGTAGGTATATAAGGTAAGTCCCCTCAGAGGTTAGGAAAGTATGTAGGTCCTTCCACAGCAGGTAAAAAGATATATAGGTCCCCTCAGTAGGTTGGTAGATATTTTGGCTCCACATGAAAAATAAAAAAATTATACTTATCTCTCACCATTTCTCCATTAAACAACTTCCTCCTTTTATACAGTATATACAAACATTTCTGTGACCAGTAAAAACTGGAAGCGCACACCTTTTATATAGGTCATGTAAGTGTTTCTTTTTTTTTTAAATTTCAGTCCCCGCTCCTGGGCTTGCTTTTCTTCAGAGAAAAGTGGTAAGTTTCTCCAGTGTGGCTGACTTCCTATAAACAATAGAATTACATCCTTATTTAACAAATCTCTCCAGGTAGCCCTCAGAGCCCTCCCAATCAAACCTAAACCTGTTACTCTGTATTTTCCTCTATGCATAGAGTGCTGCTGAGGTCTTCTCCTTTGTGAAGATCAGACTTTAATAAATCCCTGTTCTTTAAGTAAAACAGGTCCCCCACTTACACCTGGTTGTCATCTCATTGATTGAAAATACCTGACTGATTTCATCTTCAATTCCTAAGGGTGCTCTCACATGGAGCATTTTTGTGGTGCATTTTTTATGCTTTTTTAGCACGTTTTTGGGGCTTTTTTTGCAGAAATAGACAGCAATTAATGTTGTGCATTTCTTCAAAAAGATTTCTGTCACTCACAGATATGTGATATTGAATTTTGTTCTTTATAATCAAATCACCACTAATATTTTTGACTTATCGGATAAATTTGCAGTATTTCCGTGTTTAAGGAGACTAACAAACACTCCCTTACTCATTAAATGAGTAATGGAGCATTTGTTAGTCTCCTGAAACGCGTAGACTTTTTTTGTCAACACTAAAATGTATGCTTCGGCACCTTTTTAACATGCATTTTTTGAACACTTAAAGCTGCAAGCAATCATCCGTTTTTAAGAAATTTGATGAGAAGTTGTGTTGCTGGATATTTTCGTTTGAAAAAATAACAAAAACCATTTATATTTGGTATTGCTTGAATTGTATTAATCTGTGGAGTACAAGTAACACATCATTTATGCCAAAGAGTGAACACCGTAAAAGCAAAACCTCCAAAAACATAGTGTAAGTACGTTTTTTATCGGCATTTTGCACCACTTAGAATTTTTTTTTGCGGCTTTCCAGTATATTCTACAGTATGATATGGTGAATGACTCCAATAGAAAGTACATATATTGTTATAATATATATTGTTCTGCAAAATAAATGCCCTCATATGTTTATGTAGATGAAAATTTAAAAAGTTATGGCTCTTGGAAGGAGAGGAGGAAAAGACAAATTTGACAAAAAAAGGAGGCTTCGGCCGCAAGGGGTTAAATCAAGGAGGATCAGCACATGTCCTATACAGAAGTGCGCGTAACAGTGACAAGGCAAGGGCCCATACTGGCTGCCACAGGAATGAGACATATATTGTCAATAAATCTAATATAATGTAGTACAGTAGGATTAAAGGGGTAGTCTGGCTGAAAAAAAGCTACTTACAAATAGTCCTCTAAATGTGTAAATTAACACAAAATAATGTACTCGCCTACAATTCCCTGCCGATATGGCGTGGAGCTCCAGAGGTCACCCTATTTACTTCTAGTTGGCACATGAATGCTAAACACTGACTGGCTGCAGCAGTCACATGCCAACCAGACGTAAACAAAGACCACAGTGACTTCCGGAGTTTCAATGTTGGATAAGTACATACTTCCATTTTATTTTATACAATTTGGGCCAATTTGTATGTTTTTTTTTTAAGTCGGACAACTCTATTAATTAAGCATGCATATAGATTTTCAAACACTGCAGTATGTTTTATATCTTAACAAAAGGAAACTACTGTGACCACACACGTTAATGCTTTGTTTCACATAAAACACAAATTTTTTAACTTTTCCTGAAGACATTCTTTAAATATAATTAAATTACAGTTAATGATAGATTTCCTTTTAAACACTTTAAAAAGAATTCTGTAAAAATGAAGGAAATGGGAAACATTATTCAGGATGAAACATCATCTTTGAAACCTCACGTAGCCCCGTATAAGCACATAGTGTAACCTCTGTATCAATGCCCCTTGTCTCCTGCTCTCCTTCTCACACTGACCTCCAGAGCTTGAAGGGGAAGCAGCATGCAGTTTGCTGACTGATAACAGCAAGATAACATTCCCCACAGATTTTCTCCTTAGTCCCCTTTGGACTTTGTTATAAAATATGTATTTATGAGACCAAGAAAAATATTATTCATGGATGTTATTATATACTGGAAGTCACACAGTTTTTCTTGGTTTTAATGATCAGATTGGCTCTAGGACCTGAGGTTTATACAGTTTATACGTACCGGCATGTTGGTGTAGTTAACTATCACAGTGCCAGAAATATTCTGAATGCTACATTATGTGTCGCAACTTTGGTAGGGCTAATTTTACCCCCTTGGATCAATTGTGAAATGATTGTTGGGGACAGAAACCAAGTATCAAATATAGCAATGGTCAAAGCAACTAGCTAAGTATTTATACACACACACATAAATATATTCATAATACTAAATATATATAATTATATATATATACATATATATATATAATATATTATATAATATATATATGATATTACTATATATATATATATATAAAATCATATATATAAAGAAGACAGCAACCAACAGGTTGAAAAGATACAATTTTGTCCTTTTATTTCTCCATAAAGTATCACACCACCAGCGCGGGGAGGCGCCTCCAGCAGCTGCTAGGCAACACAGCCCAGGCAGAGTGACAGGCAGAAGAGAAAGGCGCTCAGCAGGGAAAGAAAAGGTATCTGTATGTAGTTATCATTTTTTTCATTGGCAATGTATGAAGGGGTGCCTATCTGACTATAGAGGTGACCTATGTACCTGCCTGCCTATAGAGGGGATTTATGTACCTGTCTAAATATGAGGGGACCTATATACCTGCCTAATTATGAGGAGACCTATCTACCTGCCTAACTATAAGGGGCCCTGTGTACCTGCCTAACTATAAGAGGACCTGTGTACCTGCCTAACTATGAAGGGACCTATGTACCTGCCTACCTATGGAGGGACTTATACCTAACTATGGAGGGAACTTATATACCTAACTATGGAGGGGACCTATATAACTAACTATGGAGGAGACTTATAAACCTACCTAAGTAAGGAGGGCACTTATATACCTGCCTAACTGCCTAACTATGGAGGGGAACTATATACCTGCCTAACTATGGAGGGGACCTATGTACCTGTTTACCTATGGAGGGAATTTATATACCTAACAATGGAGGGGACCTATATACCTAACTATGGAGGGGACTTTTATACCTACCTAACTAAGGAGGGTACTTATATACCTGGCTAACTGTGGAGGGGACCTATATACCTGCCTAACTATGGAGGGCCACTTATATACCTACCTAACTATGGAGAGGACTTATATACCTGCCTAACTATGAAGGCCACTTACATACCTACCTAACTATGGAGGGAACTTCGATACATTGTCATGATCCAGGCGCAGTTGTGTGAGACCGGGGCACTATTGGTGTCTCTGGAGGAGACATCCATGATTACGTGGTTACCATACTATTAGAAAGATGTCCCAGAGGACATCCCTGTAATACATCTCGCAGGATCAGATCGCTTACATTATATTATACACACACGGGTAATGGGGGCCACTAATTTGTGGCTCTACACTTTTCTTCATCCTGATTTACCTCCCTGCTGATTTGTAATCAACTTTTTTACATTCCACAGATTACTTCTGCAGTGAGTATGCTTACTCCACTGAAGGGTTTAACAAAGCCAGTAGAAGGGTTTAATAGTAGATCACTAGAATGCCAATATACTGTAGTGCATAAATACTATAGTATTTGTTTCACTGACTATTTCTAAAAGTACCAAAGAGAAAAAAAATAATATCACATGGTAAACTACAAAAAAACTGAACCCCCCCAAAAAATGGTGCTATTGAGTACAAATTTTTTTTTCGGTGGGAAAGCAAGGGGGCCCCGAAAATTTGGCTGAATGAAGTCAGAAAGTTCCAAATGGCAGCCCTGATTGGGGGTTATAGAATGATAGGTGGGGGAGGTATTTTACAGGGGAGAGATATGTGTAAATTCTGCAGAGACGACTTGTGGTCGGGAGAAGTCATCATGGCAGTCTGGGCCGAAAGATAAAAACAAGGGAAGACGACCACTTCGATCAGAAAAGATGTCACCGGCTGACTCACCGGCTATAACTACACTATAATCACTTATATGTCTGGTAGTCACTATGTGGTGCTTGCTTGTGGTCATGGTCTGGCAGTATTGTTTAGGCCTTATGTAGTAGTAGAATTGGAATTGATGGTCTTGGTATTGAGGGATGTTTTTAGTAACAGTATGATGGTAATATGTGTGGCATATCTGCTCTATGCATAGGTGTATTTTCTGGTGACCATATTATTTAGAGGTATTACACTATACTACATAAATGAGTGGTTTTGAAAAGGCAAATTTGTCAGCGCTGATTTTCATTATACAGTGTACTGCTGAAGTGATGGATAGTATCTACGTAGAATACGTGTAAAATTAGTGACAGGAACATATGTTTTTTTGCTCCATAAAAATACATGCCACAATTCACAATGTGCTGGAAAAATGTGTGAACCCAGCACTACTGAGCGAAAGAACACAGAGGGCCAGACCACTACGGTACATTACACTCTGTCCTGCAGGTAATGGCAAGCGCATTATCCAAATGTTACAGATGGTGTTTGTGTGAGCCTAAGGGTATGTTCACATGGCATAATTTTGGCGCGCAATTCGCTGCGTATTTGCGCTCTAATACGGGCGAGATGCGTGCCAAAATTACGGTAATACATAGTTCTCATAGAGAATTATGGATTACGCCTCCTCTCCCCGCTCGTACAATGCGATCATATTGTACGCGCGGGGAGATCAGTGACATGTCACTTATTGACGGCGCACAAGCATGTCTTAAAGCATGAGTAACGTATGTCCGCAGGGCTGTACTCTCACGGCGCTGCCGACCCCCGCGCCGCAGGAGTACGCTCTGATCAGCGTGAGCTCCCGAGACACACAATGTATTGCGGCGTGTACTCTACGTGCCACAATACATCATGTGAACATGGCCTAATGAGGTCAAAGAAAAAAGAAGAAAAAAATCGATGTCTAGTAAGTGCTGAGCCGAGTAACAGTTTATTTTCTGTTAGCCTGAAGTTAAAGCTTGCTTTTGTTTCTGTTGGCATTTGCTAAATAAACCCAAGCAGCACCCGGATCTTGGACTTTTACTTGTGTCACTGTCTGTGAAAAACCCAGGGAGCATACCTGATCTTGACACTGATGCCCCCACATATGGTGTTTTGCTCACGGAGGTCAAAATATGCCTTTTGTGGTTCCCCAGTTAGGAAAGGCGCCACTACTTCAGCCCACTGAAGCATAGGTATTTTCTGCTGTGAGGCCACCCTTTCGATACTGCTGTACAGTCATCCCTGCAGAAAATGGCGCTCACTGATGACGTCGAGGTCTTTGTTACTGTGTGCATTTGCAAACATTAACCTGGAATTTTTGTTTCTTTTGTAGTAATGGCTTCTTCCTGGCAGAGTTGACTTTCAGCCCATGTTGAAACAGTACTCGTTTCACTATGGATAATGACACAATGTTCCCCGCTTTCGGCAGCATTTTCACAAGGTCTTTTGCTTTTGTTCTTGGGTGGGTCTGCACTTGTCGGACCAAATCATGTTCATCTCTGAGTCACAGACCCATCTCCTTCCTGAGTGGTATGATGGCTGGACATTCCCATATGTCTTGCATATAATTGTTTGTACAGATGAACGAGACATCTTCAGGTATCTGGATATTTCACCCAAGGATGAACCAGACTTTTGCAAGTCCACAAATCTCTTCCTAATAACTTGGCTGATGTCCTTAGACTTTCCCATGATGTTACACATAAAAGCAGTGTATTTCAGGTGTGTATAAAAAATACATCCACAGATGTGTCTCTAACTCAGATGTTGCCAGTAAACATATCAGAAGCTTCCAACGACACGACATCATCATGAGCTGTCCGAAATTGTTTGAAATTATAGTAATCCTAGTGTATGGAAACTTTTGACTTTACAGAAAGTAATAAAAATGCCTTAAAAAATTCTCTCTCTCTGATTATTCTGGCATTTGGCAAATATGAATAATTTTAGTAATCCTAATTGACCTAAAACGGGTAAGGTTTATTCTGATTTCAAGACAGATCGTGAGAAAAACATGCATATGTGTCTTTTTATATAGTGTATGTAAACTCTGGTTTAAACTGTACGTGGATTTGACTGTTGCTAGAGGCAATGAACCTCAGCAGCAGGAAGCTGCTACCACTGTCCAGCAGGAGGAGCCATGTTTGAGGTGCACACAGTGGTGAGATATGCGCCTGACTGCCCTCTCAGGAGGATGTCGGAGAGGTTACAGCCACAAGCCCTGGAGTTCAGCAAGAGAGTTCCAGATTGCACCCGGACATCATACCTGGTGTGGAGACCCGTCATGGACCTGGTAAGACTGCTCTAGTTTGGTGTGTAACATGCTGTGGGACAGTAGGTCATGTTCATGATCTATGTGACGACTTGGCGGGGCTAGACGGAGGCCAAAATATGCTTCCAAGCCAGAAGAGTCCAGAGAGCAGTGGGAGGACTGTGATAAATGGACTGGTAAAGTCCGACAGACTCAGTGTATTACATGCTGTGTTGCCTGTGGAGTTGATGACTCCAATTTTACTTCCTGTGTTATAAATACTATGTCTATTGAAAATGCCACTAATGACTTCAATGTACCTGTAACCAATAGCTATGTCACACAGCCTGAGCAGGGGGATGTTGGAGGGGTCACAAAGTTAGGCCCATTTACTGCACCCCTGTGTGAACAATCTGCTAAGGATAGGTCCAGATAGGTAAAGCAGTAGCCGGGTGTAGTTCAGGTGTGCCCCTAGAGGCCATGTGTGATGGTGATGAAGATTGTTCAGGTGGGAGTGATAAAAATACTTGTGTAAAGAAAACATGTGCTGAAGCAGATTTTTTGTGCAGCCCTGGTCAGTATACTCCAGAGAGGGGGCTGTGTGATGGAGATCTGAATTGTGGCACTGCAGTGGGTGAAGAAAACTGTTGTGCTGTGACGTGTAGTGCAGCTGAGTTCACTAACTCCACGGTTGCTGTATTTCAAGTTGCTTTTCCTGCAAAGGTCACAAGGACTGCAGGGACGGTGGTGATGGAAAAAGTGAGCTGCTAGACCCAGAATAAAAAGAGGGTTTGCTCTTACACTAGTGAGGGGCATGTGAGTGGGTTTGAATTCTCAGATGGCAAAGAGGTGCCTGGTTCTGAGGCAGCTGATACATTTTCCCTAGAGGTTATGAAGGAAAATATTAACAGTATCACAGAGGTGTTATGTGCGGTGGTTTATGACAATCTCCAGGTGGGTGCCCTTTGCAGCCAGATGTCTGCTGCACCTACTAGTGTTAAAAAGGTGATTGAGTTGCCTAATGTGAACACAGCCAGTTTGGTGTATGAGTTGCAGAACCATAAGGATAATGGCTGGGCTGCTATGACTGATATCCCGTTTGTAAATGTGTCTGCCATTGATTCCAGCGCTGAGAGTTCTCCTTTAGAGACTGTTACAGGGGATGTGAAGGAAACCTCTCCACATGTTGCTGCAGAAGTTCGGCTGCTAGACGGAGCCAGTGAGAGTTGTGCACAGAGAAATATGTCCTCTGATACTGGTGAGGTGCCTGAAAATGTCGTTGTAACAGACAAATTGTCTATAGAGGTTGTCAGTGTTGGCTCTGCAATTACTAGCTTACATGCGGATTGTGGGGAGGTCTTTATTGCAGAGTCTATTTCCTAAATGAAAAAGAGGGACATTTATAGCGCTAAGAGGGACCTGGATGAAAAACAGGGACTGTTCCTCCAAAATAGGGACACTTAGGATGTATGTGAAAGGGACATGAAAAACACACCCAGTAACTAGGATGAGATAAACTGCAGGGATTTCCTAGATGTAGCTATCATCTGCAACAATCCCTTGATTATTGGCCTGCAGGTTATGGGTGGCACAGAGGTACATTGTGCCACAGTGGCTGCTAGCACAAAGAGTAGAAGGGGTAGCTCCAATCTATCTCTCTCTCTCATATACTCATGTATATACATATATATAAATAAATATATAGTGTATCTCATATACTGTATATGCAGGGGCGTAACTAGAAAAGCCTGGGCCCCATAGCAAACTTTTGGAGCAGCAGAGCTGAGGAAAGAGCTCTGGCCCCCAGAGGCTTGAGGGAAGCCTGTACCGTACTGGGAGAGTACAGTGTTTGTGGTGCTGGACATTATGTCCAGACCACTGATGGACAGGGATTTAGTTAGTAAACAATATTTGGCTTTGCCTTTCCCAAAATAAAAAAAAAAAAAAAAAAATTAGCATAGGTGCACACTGGTGTGGCAGCAATATACATACACATTCCAATATCAGCGACACACTATCAACTAAAATAACTATCAAAAGGCACATAGTAATTTTTATAAAAGCATTTCTGCTACTTAGGATACATGGAAAATTTTGAGGTTCTAAGTTTACATTTTTGATCAAAACTGCTTAAGCCCACCTCCGAAACTTCTACGGGACCTCAAATGCAGGTGGGTCCTACACTATCGTTTTCTCTCTCTAGGGCCTGTTCAGACCTCCATACCTCGGAGAGTGAAGGCACCAGCTGGCAGGTACACTGCATTAGATTTAAAAGGTTTCAGAGGTGGGCTTAAGCAGTTTTGATCAAAAATGTGAACTAAGTAGCAGAAATGCTTTTTCAAAACTAACTATGTGCCTTTTAATAGTTCTTTTAGTTGGTAGTGTGCCTCTGATATTGGAATGTATAGGGATTTAGTTAGTGGCTAGACAGCCTGAGGTTTATTTTGTTAATTTTTTTGTTGTATTCTCCTTTGACTCAATAAAGTTGGCTGAGGACAGAGAAGTCTGGTATTGGAGTGTTGGTGTGAAGGATCTTTATCAGTGTATGAAAGAAGATATGATTCTTCTTTGGACTCCTTTTTGTCTGCTGACTAAAAGCACAGTCTCTGAGGCCCTCTAGCTACTGCTGAAACCTATATCAGGGCTCCTGAATATCACAAGGCTACTGCTGTATTCTTATGCATCACGGGCTATAATGCTACTTTTATTGGAGTTGTTTCTGGGGGCCAACCAGTGCAGTTGATTATGGTGTCCACTGGTGGAGTTGATTCTGATGGCCCACCTTTCAGCTGCTGTATATTACTGTACATGCATATTGTACTCTGCCTCTTGCTTTTTGACTCTTTTTCTCTGTGTTTCTGCCTCTCCTAATGATGTATATGCAGTTTTAAAGCAACTCCAGGTCTGCCACGCTTATTGGCCCACTGGGAGTTTGCCCTGTTTCCATGTGGGCCAGTCAGAGCCTGGATTCTGGTCAGAAAGTCTGTTTCTGTGGTCAGTTGATACCTGGCTCTACCCATTTTTTATCCATGAGCTCCTTTCTTATCCAGCAATACCTCAAGCTTATGTGTTTATAGTAAGACTCTTTAGTTCAGCTTGACCTGCTGGTACTGATGTAGAGTTTTACACTTCAAGTATATCGCACTGTCTTCATGTTTATTATTGAACTACTGAGCTGTTGACAGTATACACAGATGTTGTTATTTATAGCTATAGTTCTTGGTGCTGTATAAGTTATTCATAATTTATATATACAACTTTTATTGGGTTTTCAATAGTGAGTACATTGACGTTTTCTTCTTGTGGTTAAAGGAGTTGTCTCACGACAGGCTTTCAGCCTACTTCAATGTCACTGTTAGCATAGGATTTTTGAATTGAGGGGCGTGCTTCTTGTCTGCCTCTTCTCCTCCCTCTTCCCCCCTCCCCTCAGCACACAGAAAGCTCTCCTCCATAACTTCTATACAGCAGGGGGAGGGCGAGGGGGTTTGCTGCCAGAGTTAACACTGTGTGTGCCTGCCTAGGTCTGCTGCAGGCTCTTGCTGGGTCCTCTACACAGTCAGGAGACAACAGGGAGAGGGCTGATCTAAAGAGTGTGGAGAGGTCTTGTGAAGCTGTGTATGCTAAATAGCAGAGCAGAGGGATGCATTTTTCCTATACCCCCTGCTTAGCATACAAATCTTCCACATCTCAAGCAACAACAAACCCCGTCAGAACAGACCCAGGGCAGCTGTGAACTGAGTTACTATAATCATGATGTGTCACTAATACAGCAGAGCAGGGAGAGATAGGAACCGTTCACATGCTCCCCTGATCTGTTCTATTAGTATAGTCAGAGCTCCACAGACACATCATGATTATAGTAACACACAGGGTCACTGCTGTCACATCTATTGATTCAGCCTCACCTCTGCTTCCCTCAATCTGTTGTAGAGAGCAGGAGCAAGCAGGAACACACAGGGTTAATCCAGCTACACAGACACAGAAGCCAGAGCCCTCCCCCTCCCTCCACTACAGAAGCATACTGTGCGGGAGGGGCTCTGTGCTCCAACCTGTATTCAGAAGGTGATGAGTCACCAGCCCTGACAACCAGTGAGATAAAGATCAACAGGTACACTGCTATAGGGATTTTAGGAGCTGATGCACTACTACTAACAGGGATACCTCAAAATCAGTAGGACATTTGTAATGAACATATATTGCAAAGCTTCTTGTTTTTTAAAGATCTTTTAATCAAAACCCAATCATTGTAGCGAGACAACGCCTTTAAGGACCCTAGTAGTGTTGTTCGAATCTGTTCGGTTTGTTACTGGTTTGGCCAAGCTTGTAAACAAATTCAGTTTCAGGAAGTCTAAAAGCCAAATTTTTTACTTTAATCCTAAACCTTTTGTCAAGTCTTTGCTACTGGCCCTTTAAGGCTTGGTTGTTGCTGTCTGGTACTCGGCTTGGTACTTAGTGGTTAAAGCACTTGAGCCAATCCCTTGCTGGGGCAGGGGTTTTAAACTTCTCTCTGTCTGCCAGTCTCTGTTGGTGATTGCTTTTTGTGTCCTAGCTATATGTTTTGCTATGCTGTGTCGTTTTTCTGGTTCTCGGATTTTGGCTTGTCTTTCTGGTTACTCTCCTGCTCTGTCCCTTTGTACTTTGCATACTTTTGGATTGACCTCTGCTTGTCTGACTATTCTCTATTTGGCATTCTCTATTTGCCGTTCATTCCTTGTTTGTCATATGTCTGTCTTCTGTCAGTTTGGCACATGTTTTATTAGGTACAGCTCTGAAAGAGATACGAGTTTGGGGCCGCTCTTTTCGGGGCGGTTGCTCTTCTTAGGCAGGGTAAGCCAAGGCAAGACTGGGGTGTCCCTCACAGATTCACCAACCCATATTTTTTTTCCCTGAACCCCAGTGGCTTCCCTACTATAGAACCTATTAAGGCACTGATGGACCAAACACATTTGTGATGCGGTTTGTGCAAGACCTGGTGCGGAGGGTGCAGATGCAGGAGACTACTTCTTCCCTTAATGTTATTTCCATGTACCCACCTGTGGAGCCTAAACTCAAAATGCCGGCCCGTTTTTTGGGGGACCGCAGTACCTTGCTGTTTGCCAGTAAAGCTGCAAATTGTACTTCCGCCTCAGACCCTACTCATCTGGTTCTGAGAAGCAACGTGTGAGGCGCATCATTTAATTGCTACAGAGGGCTCTAGAAGCTTGGGCTTTCTCCTTGGACCCTGGCTTTCCTGAGATATCAACTGTTGACTCATTTTTTCAGGCCTTGGGTCTTTTATATGATGAACCAGATGTCAGGTCTGTAGCTGAGACTAATCTTTTGTCTCACCATCAGCAGCAACGACCAGTGGAAGACTACTGCTCTGACTTCAGGCGCTGGTCGTTGCCCTCACAATGGAATAACCCAGCGCTCCGGTGTCTTTTCAGGCAAGATCTGTCTGAGACACTTAAGGATTTGTTGATTGTCTACCCGCAACCCAAAAACCTTGAGGAATTCATGACCCTTGCCATACTACTTGACCATCGGTTGCAGGAACGTCAAAGGGAACGTTCCAAGACGCCTCTTCCTGTTTCCACACATAGTGAGGCCGATTAGGAAGCTATGGAGCTGGGATCTACCCTGTCTCCTAGAGATCGTAGAAACCTCCGAAAGCATAAGGGACTTTGTTTCTACTGCGGAGAAGCAGGTCACCTTATCCAAAACTGCCCAGAGCGTCCGATTCTAGAGAAACTCCAGCACCTAGGTGACTCTTGGCTGCAGCTCTGCAGCAACTTTCCTGAATGCATATGTTGCTGACATACTGGGTATCTCTCTTGACCTCAGTTAACTTGGTTGCTATAGAGAACACACCCCTGGGTCAAGGGGCAATTAGGTTCCACACTCCTCAGGTTACCTTAGAGGTAGGGTAGTTGCATTCAGAGCTTATTTCCTTTTTTGTTCTCAATAACCTACCTGCTGATATTGTCTTGGCTTTACCATGGTTACAGGCCCAGAACCCTTTGATCTATTGAGAGAAGGCTGACATTGTGAAATGGAGTCCTAGGTGTCATAATTATTGCTTAACACTTTTTTTTTCTACTGTTTCCTCCAGGAACCTGTCCATACCTGAGTTTTTGCTACTATTTTCTGAATTAGGCTGTGAATTACTTCCTATGACTGTGCTAACGACTTACTGCCGAATATCAAATTTCCCAGAGGTCATATATATAATCTTTCTACTCCAGACAGATAGGCTATGAAGGATTATGTCAAAAATTGTCTCCACAAGGGCCCCTCCACCTCCCCCGTGGTGGCTGGTTTCTTATTTATAAAGAAGAAGAATGGAGGTCTCAGGCCTTGCATAGACTACTGGGAATTGAATAAAATTACTGTTAAAAATCAGTACCCTTTTCCCTCTCGTCCCATATCTGTTTAACCAGATATCTGGGGCTACCTGGTTTTCCAAATCAGATTTACGGGGTGCGTATAATTTAATTAGCATCCACAAAGGAGGTGAGTGGAAAACTGCATTCAATACCCCCGATGGGCGTTATAAATATCTGGTTATACTTCGGTTTAAGTAATGCACCGGCGGTTTTTAATAACTTTGTTAACAATATATTTTGAAACCTCATTGGGCGATTTGTTATTATTCCTTGGTGCTTAGTGGGTTAAGCACTTAAGGCCAATCCCTGGCTGGGGCTGCGGTTTTAAACCTCTTCCTGTCTGCCATTCTCTGCTGGTGATTGCTTTTTGTGTCCTAGCTGTCTGTTTTGCTCTGCTGTGTTGTTTTGCTGGTTTTTGGATTTTGGCTTGTCTTTCTGGTTACTCTCCTCCTCTGTTCCTTGGTACTTTGCAAACTCCTGGTTTGACCTCGGCCCATCTAACTATTCTCTATTTGTTTTCTTTTGCGCATGTTCCTTGTCTTGTTTGGCACACGTTTTACTAGGTTCAGCTCAGAAAGAGGTACGAGTGCAGGGTTGTCCTTTTTGGGGCTGGTTGCTTTGCTTAGGCTGGGCAAGCCAGGGCGAGACTACGATGTGCCTCACACCTAGCTCTAATATAGACCATAACCACAACTCTTAATTGGATTTCTGTGTTTCAGTGGATTACTTTACCTGTTCCTGGCACTTTCAGTTTCAAAGCACTATTGCTCTGACAACCTTTATGTCTGATGTCTTTTTTTTGGTTCAACTTCACATAGGTAACTCTAATTTGGCGTTGGGCCAGATTTGACGACAGACATAGGTGACATTGGACACAGTTCTGTGGGATTGGAAATACTGGAAAAGGGTTAGTTAATCCATTTAAAACCAGTAAAACAACCCTAACCCCAATTTAGGGTTATGGTGATTGCTAGGAGTAGAGTAATGATGAGGGTCAGAGTGAAAAAACATCAGATTTGCTCAGATCCGGGTTAAATCGGACTTTGACCCAAATCCAAACTGGAACACTAGACCCAAGAAACCTGCCATTTATTAAGACTAGAAATTTTAGGGGGGCAATGCCTTCCTTTAATGACACAGTGGGTGAGATTTCTCAATAATGTGGCATTGAATAGTTTGGCATTTAAAAAAAATGTTTGATTTAAGCTATCTTTGGATTTTTTAAATCATGTTATTAAATACTGTACTAAAATAGATGGATGTTTTACACCTAAGGAGACATGTATGATCGGGTTTTTCACCCTTTTCTGGCATAAAATACGCCTAAGTGAGCAGTCTACGATGGCCAATGCGCCTAATAAATGTGTTAGGCGGATTGTTTGTAAGGCTATGTTCACATGGCTTATTCACGCCGTAATTGCGGGACGGATTTCACCCGCAATTACGGCGTGTA
This sequence comes from Phyllomedusa bahiana, assembly GCA_025379985.1. Taxonomy (NCBI): domain Eukaryota; kingdom Metazoa; phylum Chordata; class Amphibia; order Anura; family Hylidae; genus Phyllomedusa; species Phyllomedusa bahiana. Next base: position 122,333 of record JAODAL010003046.1, read on the forward strand.
CTCGGTAGCGGGGGCGGGACGGGGGAGCTCGTCGGCCCCATAGACATTCATTATCCACGGCGTGTATCCCGCCGTGATAATTGACATGTCACAGGAGACGGAATCCATAGTTCTCTATGACAACTGTGGATTACCGTAATGACTGGAAAGGGTTTCAGCTGTATTTCC
>JAODAL010003046.1:127500-181565 GCA_025379985.1 Phyllomedusa bahiana
ATACCGTGTGGAGGTTCAACGACAGCCGCAGCCATGAAGATCAGGCAGTGCACAATGACATTCTGTGGAGGGGGCAAAACAGGATTAGGCCACGGATGTGGCACAATCACACATGTGGAGGTCACGTGGCAGCATGAATAGATCAGGCAGTGGGCACAATGCCAAATCTGGAGGCGGCTAAACAGTATTAGCCACAGAGTGGCACAATGATACAGTGAGGTCACACAGCAGCAGCATGAGATCAGGCGTGCACAATTACATCGGAGGCGGCAAAACAGTATTAGGCTACAGAGTGGGCACAATCACACCGTGTGGAGGGCACAACAGCAGCCCATGAGATCAGGCAGTGGCACAATGACATTCTGGAGGTGGCAAAACAGGAGGAACCACAGAGTGGCACAATGACTGAGAGCGGAGGTCATGGCGGCAGGCAGCATGGGTCAGGCAGTAGCACAAGACCCACAGTGTGGAGGACATGGCAGCAGCCACAGCAGCAGCATGAGTCAGACAGTGGCACAATGACACAGTGTGGAGTCACGGCAACAGCAACAGCATCATCAGCATGTAGTCATAGAGTGGCACAATGACAGAGTGTTGAGGTGTGTGGGAATACCATCCTGGTAAAGATGGTGGTAGGCAGATGGAGAAACTGTCAGCAGATGTGTTGCATCAGGTGGGTGGCGGCAATCAGAATTATGGCGTGAGGCAGTTAGTTTTGACCCAGACTGACCCTAAGCATTGGTGTGTGGAATCCTGGCCGATCCACGCTGATTTCATCTTGACAAAGGTCAGTCCGTTCCACTTTCCCGTGGACAAGCCGGGTTCTTCCTTGGGGTAACGATGGCCCCCGCCCCGCACTGATCACCCGCTCTGTGCCACACTACGGCCGGCAGGACCACTTCCCACTGCAAAATCGGCAAGTTGCGCCACACATCCAGTTTGGCTGGCCCAGTAGTGCCAGCGGATCTTCTAACTGAGGTGGCAGAGTGCTGTCCCAAGTAGCCCAACCGGTTTGGTCAGACTGCTCCAGGTACTCTCTGCGGTTTGTTTTTTTTTGTTCTGCTGGCGACTGCCCTCCTCACTAGGCGGGTGAAGGAAGCTGCTCATCAGTGTCTCAGACTTAGGTTACTACGATGGAGCTGGTACTCTCCTACCCCCCCACCACCTTCCCCAGCAGCCCACGGCGTAGTACGTGAGCGCTGAGGGACCCACCGGTCAGGACCTGTCAGAGGAGGGACGATGCCGCACATAGGCAGCAGCCAACTGATTACGGAGGATTTCCCTATAGTATTTGGAGTTTGTCTTCCCTCTCAATACTGGAAAAGGCTCCCATTTGGACCGGTACAGGGCCAAAGGGGGGAGAGCCAGAAGTCATCCCTCTGCCGGATGCTGAACTACTCGCTTTCACTACCAGGCAAATAAGCATGCTGCGGGCCATCCGCACAAGTGACGCCGAGGGCTCCCTGCCCCCTTTCCACGATATACTGCCACGGTGCTGGGGGTCCATCTGCCTCCTCTTCCTCATCTCCATCCACCTCCTCCAGGTGCTGCTGCTCCTCCTCTCTTGTCACCTGGATAGATAATCCACTCATTTCACCAACAATGCTTCTGCTCCAATGTCCTCCTCCTCCATTTCAGTCCCCCCGGACTCATGTGGCCCATGTATGTAGCGCCACGTCCTCCAGTCCCCTGCCCAGACCAGATTTTTCAGCAGCTGTTCCAGGACCATGAAGCATGGAATGATGTTATTCATCCCGTATCTCCTGGCGACTGACAAATAACCGCTCCTCGAATGCCTCAACATACGGCAGTGTCACGCATGAGCGGCCACTGCTGACATCAAAGTTACAAGGGGAGTAACTCTGTCTGCCTATCATCAAAAAAATCGTTAATGGCCCTTTCTCTGTTCATACAGTCCGGTCCATACATGTGCAGGTGGAATCCTCGGTGGAAACATCGCATATCAGAGTGTGTTGGGGAGGCCGTTATGCCGCTGCAACGCGAGGAGGGTTTCCTGGCTTTGTACGAATGGATAAAGTGCAGGCACAGTTCCCTGCCATGTATCGAGAATCTTCTGAAGATCGGTGGAAAAGACTTCAGGAACCTTTTCACAACCAGATTTTGAACACGTGCAACCATCAGGGCGCATGGACCATCCCGCCCGGTGCTCGCGGACACCATGTTCCTCCCATTGTCCCGTCACCATGTTCCGATTTGCAGTTGGCGCGGAGAAAGCCACACATCGATTTCTTGCTGCAGACGGGAAGCAGTTCCTCCCCTGTGTGACTTCGTCGCCGAGGCAAGCCAGGTGGTAGAACTGCGTGACACGCTGTGCCCTACACAGTGTGGGTATGATGGAGCATACTTGTGGAGGCGGAGATGGTGGTGGTGTGGTGTAGGAGGAGGAGGCGGACATTGGCGCAGGTGCAGCTTGTTTGACAACTGGAGAAAAGCGCGTCGCCTGGCCAAGTTGTTGGTGCGCCTGGGGCTGGAAGCACATTCACCGTAAAGGATCATGTACAGGCCCTGGACCGTAGTTACAGCGCCAACGTCCCCGCTGCCGTGCACCTTGGAACAAACCTTGAAGCTCAAGGGCGGACCCACCTTCTGTTCTACATAGTTAAGATGGCTGGTACTGCCCTTTTGGAAAAGAAATTACGCGTGGAACTTCCATCTCCGCTCGGCACAAGCCTTTAGTTCTCTAATGGTGCAGAGTCCACCATTTGGAAAGGAGGACTGCAGTACAACACTTGGACAGGAGCACGGTCCAGCTGCTGCCCTTAGGATGGGTTGGACCATACTGTTGTTCTCTTTGCAATCCTCGCTGAACGTCTGCGGGTCCATGATAGCGAGGACAGGAGCATCTGGACCGGAATGGATATAAAGAGAAACAGCTCCCTTCTGCAGAGGTGGTGGACCTTGACTGGCTGCAATGGCATGCGTGCCACTTGGGCGCTGCTGCTGCTGCTGTGCTGCGGCGGCAGGATGGACCACCACATCTGAGCCACGTTTCCCCAGCCACCGATGTGACGCGCATGGGTTGACGCAGGGCCGTGGTGCCAACGTTAGCGCCCTGGTCCACGCTTCACTTTCTACCCACATTTCTACAGATACCCTATTCGCTCCTCCGGTGTACGTAGCAAATGAACTGCCACACCGCCGAGTATCGGATTTTACCCGCCAACGCTCCGCACTGAGTGACTACTGGCCGCGCTGCCTCGCTGACCCCTGGCTGCTACTTTCTTTGGACCTGCGAGTTTTTTACCCCATGGCGCTTGGCTCCCGACCTCACACTGCTGCTATCCTGCTGTCTCATGGCCAGCACACCCACTTGCTGGCTGCGCTGCGGCCTGAGCGCGAAGCTGACGCCCTCTTCTCCGGACGATGAGGAAGCCCGTGCCTCAGCCGGCTCCAAGTACGTCGGCTACATCATAATCTATTTGTTTTCATCGTCACTTGCTGACCGCAGTCAACGGTCTTGGCATGCGAGGCTGACCTCTCACAACTACCTCCCATGCCACCTCTCCACATCTTTACTTTGCCGCCTACTGCAAGCAGCAGGCGATATTGGCCCCATTTCTTCGCTGCCAAGTAGCTCTGACTGCCCTCCTCAAATTGGTCATCCTCGCTATATAGTGGCGCTGAGCCCAGACCACATAGTAATCTCTGCTGAGGGAACCGGATGGGACAGAGGCGGGCTGAGGACAGTGAGGGCGCTGACCCCTTCCGGGCCCATGCCAACTAACTGGTTGTGTCTGAGTCCCGACCGACTCTGGCTGGGGTTGTCAGATATCATCTGGGAGGTAGAGGGATGACCTCGTCAACCAATCAAGAACCCTTGGGTTTTGCTGAACAACACACGGCCGCTAGATGACAGCGGCAGTTGTGCCTCACCGAGTGATCCCTGCTGCGACGTCCCCTGGCGTGCTGCGACCTGGGCCTTTCCAGAATGGTTGGGCCACGGCCACTCGCAGGTGCAGACCTCGCCACCTCTCTGTCTGACATACTGTTTGTTCTAAAATGTCAACCCTGTTTTGATGATGATACTGTATATTATAAAATACTCCCTGTTGTTGACTCCAAAGAACCCGGTAACAACTTGGGTAACCCATTGATATAAATTGCGCTCCACAAATGGCCAGGAAAAATTTACTTGTATGGTCGTTTAAAAACACTGTGTGTTTTTGCTAAATGTAAAAGCACAAACAGCTTATTTAACCTTCGGACATGAATGAGCTACAGGAGAAAAATGTATATAGTTTGGCGTTGAAAAGACGGTTTATTTTTGGCAGCACACAGTAAAACAACCTTAAATTACTCCCTGGGATGTAAATTGCGCCAAGAATTGAGCCCACAAACTAGTAGCTTGGTAGCGGTTACAATTGCGTGTTTTCCCTTACGCCACACAACAAAGATACAGTTTAATTAACCTTTGCTTGTGAATTAAGCTACAGAAAAATGTATATATTTTGGTGTTAAAAAAGATGGTTTTTATTTTGTCAGCACACCATCAAACAACGCTTAATTAACCCCGGGATGTAAATTGCGCCAAAGAATTGAGCCGCACAAAAGAGTAGCTTTGTAGCGTATTACAATTGCGTGTTTTGTAAGCCACACAACAAGAGATACAGTTGTAATAACCCTTTGCTTGTGAATTAGGGCTACAGGAAAAAATTATATATTTTTGGCGTTGAAAAAGACAGTTTCTTGGGGTCAGCACACCAGCAAAACAACGCTAAGTGACCCCTGGATGTAAATGCGCAATAGAAATTGAGCAGCCAAATGAAGTGTATTTGTATTTAAAAATGCTGTTTCTATATGAATACAACATGAAACTGGCTTAGATCCCACTTGGATATTGAATGTATTTGCAGCTGAAGTGGACGCACACTGGATTTCAGATCTATACCCCAATAAATTAGAAATAGAACATTAAGAGAACAGATCCCTCTGAGACAAGCTGAGACACCCCACAGAAATCTCTATATAAAAATCAATTCTTTCAGTAAAGACTATCAGCCGGCGCAGCACCTTCCCTGATGAGCACAGTGAGATAGAGTGTGAGCTCCCACGTCGCGCCCGGACTTATATAGTGCGGTGACATCACAGAATCCCGCCGGTCCCGATTGGCTTCATCTTCGGCACATGTCATGCAGGCTGTGCCCTTTCTTCCTCCGAGTGCTTTGCCCCATGTTACGCCATGTGCTCGCAGCCATTTTTATCAATCAAAAGCACACTTCGTCACCCGAAGTACCCACAAACTTCGACTTCGTCCGAACCGAAGTTTTCCTGAAAACGAAACGAATTCCACTTCGTTAGAATCGATTCGCCCATCTCTAGCTGCCATCTTCTATCATTTCATAATTTTTTATATTGAAAAGAAGGGAAATCCATGAACTCCAGCAATCCATTCTGATCCAGCTGCTCCATGGAACCATATTAAGCATTCTAAACAGTAAAAACAGAATAAAAAAGTCAAAGTAGCAAAAAGATTAGACATCATTTGCAGCTTTGACCAATGGGGGGGGGGACAAGGGTTACAATGCTCTCCAGACACTTTTCCCTGGCATTGCCTTGAGCAACAGTGTCTCAGTTGCTGCAGCAAAATGGCACGTGTGTCTCGTGTGTGTCCCTTTAAGTCTATGCCTGCATATGCCCCCATATGTGGGGGATCAGCATCAGGATCAACTTGATTTATGGCATCATTATATCAATACAACATTTGTCAATGCAATGTCCTTTGAAAGCAGTATATCGGATGTTTCTGTAAATCTCACTATTTTTGTCAATTTGATTAAGTAAATACCATATATCTTTTTGCAACCGCTTGGTGTGCCATGGATCCCTACTACTTTTAGACTGCAAGGAACAGCCATACTAACACTAAGATGTGTCAGTAACTGCACACAACTGCTGTCTTCCTCCACCGAAACCAGGTCTTTCGGTGACACGCATCTGTCCTATGTATTCCACGTATGAGAATATTATTGGGGAAACATACCATCCCTCCATAAGTCTGCTGGACACACACACACACACACACACACACACACACACACACTTCTTACCGCTAGACAGTTTTGATACATAAGGCCCATATTTGGTATTACATTTAGCTTTAATAGTAGTTTATAGTAAGACTCTATTCTTTTCTAACCTTATGCTGTGTTTACATGCTGAGAATAGCTTCCGTCATAAACACCAGGGGGACATGTATAAACTTGATGCGCCAGTTTTCGGGCGTGATTTGTGGCAAAAAACTGTTGTGGGTCCTGTCCGACATGTTTATAAAAGGTCTTAATTCAAAAATGGGTGCTCATCCGACGTCCTTGACAACTTTGTCCACACCAATTCTTAGGGGGTGTGTCGCATCACATTCATAAGATTTGACACATTTATAAATGTGACTCGACAAAATGTTTTGCAAACATGTCGTACTAATCCATGGTATTTTCAAAGTGGCGAGGCTGAGACAAAATTTGTCTCACGTTTTTAACACATTTATAAAGTGCTGTGAGACACTTTCATACATACTGATGAATGCTACACTAACCTAGAGTTTTCATACATGTGTCCCCAAGCATATACATAGACTTCCATTTCCCTAACAGAGAACAAACCAGTTTAGTTGATGGAGACCTACAGCAGATGGTCCAAACACAATGTGAAAAAAAAATATATTTATATATATATATATATATATATATATATATATATATATATGTATATATATATATATATATATATATATATATATACACTCACCTGCCACTTTATTATGTACACCATGCTAGTAACGGGTTGGACCCCCTTTTGCCTTCAGAACTGACTCAATTCTTCGTGACATAGATTCAACAAGGTGTTGCAACGATGCTCAATTGGTACCAAGGGGCCCAAAGAGTGCCAAGAAATATTCCCCACACCATGACACCACCAGCCTGAACCGTTGATACAAGGCAGGATGGATCCTTGCTTTCTTGTTGTTGACGCCAAATTCTGTCCCTACCTTCAGATTGTCTCAGCAGAAATCGATATTCATAAGACCAGGCAACGTTTTTCCAATCTTCTACTGTCCAATTTCGATGAGCTTGGGCAAATTGGAGCCTCAGTTTCCTGTTCTTAGCTGAAAGGAGTGGCACCCGGTGTGGTCTTCTGCTGCTGTAGCCCATCTGCCTCAAAGTTCGCCATACTGTGCGTTCAGAGATGCTCTTCTGCCTACCTTGGTGTAACGGGTGGCTATTTGAGTCACTGTTTGCCTTTCTATCAGCTCGAACCAGTCTGCCCATTCTCCTTTGACCTCTGGCATCAAAAAGGCATTTTCCGCCCACAGGACTGCCGCTCACTGGATGTTTTTTTTCTTTTTTCGGACCATTCTCTGTAAACCCTAGAGATGGTTGTGCGTGAAAATCCCAGGAGATCAGCAGTTTCTGAAATACTCAGACCAGCCCTTCTGGCACCAACAACCATGCCACGTTCAAAGGCACTCAAATCACCTTTCTTCCCCATACTGATGCTCGTTTGAACTGCAGGAGATTGTCTTGACCATGTCTACATGCCTAAATGCACTGAGTTGCCGCCATGTGATTGGCTGATTAGAAATTAAGTGTTGACGAGCAGTTGGACAGGTGTACCTAATAAAGTGGCCGGTGAGTGTATATATAAATATATATATATATATATATATATATATATTTTTTTTTTTTTTCCCTCTCTGGACAATGGAGGTCGGTTGACCCAGTGAGAGGCCTGGATTTGGCTCTATTGAGAGGTAAAGAGAGTATAGGACTGCCAGACCTGAGATCACGATGAAAGTCGTGGGCAGCTTAAGCATCTTTTGATCAAAATATGTGAACGGAGAATCTCAAAGTTTTTTCATGTATGATAGATAGCATAAATGCTTCTTTAGGGATTTCAATGTAATGTATTGCCCTTTTTGCAGTCGTGTGCCGCTGGTAGTGGTGTGCGGTGTGTATATATATATATATATATATATATATATATATATATAAATATAATATATAATATATTATATAAAATAATATATAATATATGCAGCAAACCCTGAGAGTGGCACCCAGGTTTGCATATTGTTTTTTTTCAAAAATTTTTTTGTGCAAACCATAACGTTGTATTTGGTGTATATTGCTTTTAATCTATATGGGGAGGAAGGGGTGCCTCCATTTTGGTTCTCTGCACTACGCCCACTTTCACAGGCTGTCATAAAAGTGCAGCTTGCAGGTTTGGTGTTTTTTTTATTTTTTTCCTTTCTGGACAATGGAGGTCGGTTGACCCGGTGAGAGGCCTGGATTTGGCTCTATTGAGAGGTAAAAAGAGTATAGGACTGCCCGTCCTGAGATCACGTTGAAAGTCGTGGGCAGCTTAAGCATTTTTTGATCAAAATATGTGAACCGAGAATCTCAAAGTTTTTTCGCCTATGTGTTAGGCACATTATGGAACTTTGGCATATTAGTAATGCGCCTAACATGTATAAAAGCTATAGCTAGGCTGGAAATAAAAGTAAAGTCATTAGAATAGCATGTCAGCATGTCAGTGAATAGAAACAATGGTACTGATCTTGCTTGGTGGACCACAGGTCCCAGCAACACCTGTGCTGTGCTGACTCTTGCTGTATGTAGAATAAAGGGTGAGAGCAGCAAAAATAAATTTCAAATTCAATGTAGTTAAAATTAAAAATGGTAAAACCTGAACAACAACATTAGTGGGTTATTTGATGTAAAATTAGTTTTAGATTCTATTAAATTTAAATGCATTTTGTAGGAGATATTTTTATGTTTTTGGGATATTATATATTTTTATATTAATTTTATATGATAAAATTTTTTATTAAATGTAAATAATTTAATTTTATAGAGTTTGATAATTATCAGAAATTACTTTTTATTATTGTACTGGTGTAAGTTGAGAAATATTGGACATTTTTTTCGCTAACAGCAAATCTAGCTGCACTTCGACTCCTCAGACTCAGGCAGACCACATTGAAAAAGGTCCGCTTGTCCGAGCAGTAATGCGCCTAGTTTTGCCAAACCACATTCATATATGTGTCTAATATTACGAATGTGGTGCGACACACTCTCAGAATGCCCCCAAAATGCCCCTTCATGTTAGGCGCATTAGAAAGTGCCGAGTCTTATGAACAATGCGCCTAACACATTCATTAAGCGCATTAGACATTGTAGCTAGCTCACTTAGGCACATTTTACGCCAAAAAAATAGTGAAAAACCTGATCATACATGTCTCCCCTGGTGTAGAACTGCAGGAAACCCGCAGAAAATTACATGAAAGAACATTATCCAGGTGTCCAAATAAGAGATATTATTTAGAAACCTATATTTCTTGCTGAACAATCCTTTTAAAGTGTACACCCTTTTATAAGTGCGACCACCAGAAATTGGGAAATTGAAATTATGACGTTTGGTCATCTACAGTATATAATCATTTGATGCTTGGCGCATCTACTACATAAACCACAATAATCTGCATTGATAACTAGGTACAGTCAGGACTGTGTTTTCTATTGGACAAGTTAGGCAGCTGCCTGGGGCAGACATCTCCCCTGCCCAGTAAAAACAGGAACTCGACCCCTGCGGCAGGTTTGGGCGACACATTGGATGAAACGAGGAGGTCTAGGAGATGCTGAAAGCAACGTTCTGGCGTAGGCAGCATGATAACGCCACCCTGCTCATGCCAGATACTAGCTCTGTGAGTGAGGTCCACAGCAAGGGAACAGGTAAAGGTGAGTATCCTTTTTTTTTTTTAAAAAAAAAAAAAAAAGTTCTAATCAGTTAGAGGGGTCATATTTACTTACAGAGAACAAATTTACCTTATCTACCTACAGGAGACATATTTATCTGAGGGAGCATATTTACCTACAGGAGCCTTATCTAGCAACAGGGGTCATATTCACCTACCCTGGCCATATCGACCTATCGGGACCAAATCTTCCTACAGGGGCCATATCTTCCTACAATTATTATTACAAGAGCCATGTCTTCCTACAGGGGACTGTATACCTAAAGGGGGGCATATTTACCTACAGGGGCTATATTTACCTACAGGATGCTGTATACCTTCAGGGGGCATATATACCTGCAAGGGGCTGCATACTTGTAGATGGAACATATACAACTGAAACCAGAAGTTTACATACACTATATAAAAAGACACATATGCATGTTTTTCTTACTATCTGACATGAAGTCAGAATCAACTTTACCCTTTTTAGGTCAATTAGGATTATCAAAATTATTTATATTTGCCAAATGCCAGAATAATGAGAAAGAATTTTTATGGCATTTTTATTACTTTCTGCAAAGTCAAAAGTTTCCATACACTAGGATTACTAAGCCTTTAAACTATTGGGGACAGCCCATATGATGATTTCATGTCTTATGAAGCTTCTGATAGCTTTATTGGCAACATCTGAGTTAATTAGAGACACACCTGTGGATGTATTTTTTTTAAAGCAAACCAGAAATACACTGCTTCTGTGTGCAACATAATGGGAAAATCTAAAGAAATCAGCCAAGATATCAGGAATAGCATTGTGGACTTGCAGAGGTCTGGCTCATCCGTGGGTGCAATTTTCAGATATCTGAAGGTGCATCGTTCATCTGTACAAACAATTATACGCAAGGACAAACAAGATGGGAATGTCGAGCCATCATAATGCTCAGGCAGAAGATGAATTCTGTGTCTCAAAGATGAACATGCTTTCGTCCGACATGTGCATATCAACCCAAGAACAAAAGCAAAAGACCTTGTGAAGATGGTGGCGGAAGCTGGTTAGATTGTGTCATTATCCACAGTGAAACGGGTACTGTATCAACATGGGTCACTCTGCCAGGAAGAAGCGATTATTCCAAAAGAAACATATAAAAGCCAGATTAACGTTTGCAAATGCACACGGGAACAGAGACCTACATTTTTGAAGACGACATGTTGTCTGACGAAACTAAAATTGAACTGTTGGCCGTAATGACCATCGTTACGTTTGGAGGAAAAAGGGAGAAGCTTGAAAGTCTAAGAACACCATACCAACTGTTAAACACGGAGGTGGCAGCATTTGGCAAATATAAATAATTTTGGTAATCCTAATTGACCTAAAATGGGTAAGGTTTATTCTGATATCGTGTCAGATAGCGAGAAAAACATACATATGTGTCTTTTTATATAGTTTATGTAAACTTCTGATTTCAACTGTACCTACATGGGGCATATATATCTTCAAGAGGCTGCATACCTGCATACCTACATGAAGTAATATTTAACTGCAGTTGGCTGTATACCTACAGGGGGCATATATACCTACAGGGGCAATATATAACTACAGTAGACTGTATACCTACGGGAGGCTATACACCTACAGAGGGCATATATGCCTACAGAGCGCTGTATACCTACAGGGAACTATATACCTACCTATCTACCTACAGGGGGCTCTGTATCTATCTAAAGGGGGCATACAGCGGGCTTTATACCTACATGCTGTGGGCATATATACCTAACTATCTACAGAGGGCTGCATATTTACCTACAGAGGGCATATATACCTACAGGAGGCTGTATATCTACCTATCTAGAGAGGGCTGTATACCTACAGGGCACTGTATACCTACAGTCTGCTATATACCTACCTATCTTCCTAGAGGGGGCTCTATATCTATCTACAGGGGGCATATGTACCTACCTACAGGGGGCTGTATACCAATAGGGAAAATGTATACCTACCATCTACACAAGACCGTATGCATATCTATCCGCAGGAGGCATATATACCTACCCATCTATGTAGGGCTGTATATGTGATATACCTGCAGGAGTCTGTATACATACCTATCTACCTACACAAGGTTCTGTATCTACCTACAAATGGCATATATATATAACTACCTATCTACAGAGGGCTGTATATCAACCTACAGAGGGCATATATACCTATCTACCTACAGTGGGTATATATACCTACCTACCTGATGATGAACAACATTACTTCCTACTTACTTAATTGGGGGTGGCAATCCCAGAGGTAGGAATTGGTAAGGAAGTGCTGGAAGAGTGAGAAGTCTACGATGTTTGTGTGTTCAATTCTCCAGTGACGAATTGTGGCTGGTAGAAGTTGTTATTGCATTCTGGGACAGATGGAAAAGAAAACTGAAAAAGAACGACTCAGAGAAGATGTCTCCTGTGAGTCCCTGGATGTCACATTTTGCCTCTATGTTGGATCAGTGCTGTATCACTGTTGTGATGATGACTTGAGCTGGTGCCTGACCACTATGTAATCTCTGTATGGTGGTGTTGTAGGCTATAAGTTAATATATATATATCTATTTATTCCTCTGAGTGGTTGTGTTGGTTGAGGGGCCCAATGCACAGCCCTGCCCATGGGCCCACAATATGCTGTTAAGACAGTCCTGGGTATATTCCATGTAGATACTCATGTCCATAGAAAAAAGCAAAATAATCAGGATTAGAGACCTTAAAAGGGACTACTGTGACGTGCAGGTTGTGTGTGTGTATATATATATATAAAAATATATATATAATATATTATATAACTATAATATATATATAAAATTATATATTTATTATATAATATAATATATATATATAATAATAATTATATAAATATAATTTACACACACCCCACAAGACCACACGAATGACCCACCCCAGAAGAATGTACAGATATACATCCATGAATAAAGCAAAGTAATGTGTAACAGGAAAAAAGACTACTTAACCGCCAGTTATTATAAAAATCCTTAAAGGGGGTTGTCTCACCATGCTGTTGCAAAGAGCCACAGACAGCTTCAGAATCACCCTTCCTTCCTCTTTTATTCAAAGCTCTGCTAATTGCATTAACATGAAAGCAGGAGACGTAATATATAGTCCAGAGCTCCAAGTAAACAATCAAAAGTAATTCATCATTTATTAGAGATTCATTAATAATTGTTTAGAGATAACACACTCTGGGTCTTATGTATGAAAACTGTCTAGCAGTAAAACCAATTAGAACTTTTATTTTTCCAGAGGACAATGTGAAACGAAAGCTGAGCTCTGATTGGTTGCTATGGGCAACAAAGACAGTGTTACTGCTAGATAGTTTTCATACATAAGACCCTCTGTTCTCAAGCTGCTTTCCATCCTAGTGATGTCACTCCCTACTCTCTGTCTAATCAGTAAGGGAGAGCAGGACGGTAACCAGAGAAACCTGTGTGGACTCAGAGCAGATATAATTTCTCTTATCTCCTGACCAAGATCATATTAAAGAAGAATGTGTTTGGAAACAAATCTTGATTTAATGTTGCCTACATGTTTAAAGCTAATCATTGTAGTGAGACAATGCCTTTTAAGGGGTTCTCCAGGACTGTCTTATTATAACTTATTTATTATGGGGCTCACAACTGTTTTAAATTAAACTCTGTAATTCATACCTATTAAAAATTATTTACCTCACCTGCTGTGTAGAACCAGGAAAAGAGCATTGTTTCTCCCTCCTCCTTATGCTCTGCAATCCACCTGACGTTCACTGATCACATAGCCTGAATGAATGTTGGTGTGTCAGTTGGTGTGCTTTTAAGCCAGGCTCAGCTCAGAAACATTCCCCTATAGTGGGTATGAGCTGAACAGAGAAGATCTGGCTGCATACACTCTTTCCAGCCTATAGTTTGCAAGTGAATAGAAGTAATTACATTAGAGGGGTAAATGTTTGTTCTTCTTTGAGTCCTGCTACAGAACTTACTAATGGGAGCAGAGGACAGCAGTTCAGAGCTGGGGGGTTATCTACTGCTGTCATGGAAATGATGACTGCAGCTCCGCACAGTTTACACAGTGACTCATGAGTCCTAACTAGAGATGGGCGAATCGAATCTAATGAAATGGACTTCGTTTAGTATTTCAGGAAAACTTCGATTCTGCACGAAATAGAAGTTTGGGGTAATTCATGGGAACAAAGTGTGTTTTGTATTGCTAAAATGGCCGCAAGCACATGGTGTGACATGGGGAAGAGAACTCTGGGGGAAAAAAGGAAGACCCTAATGAAATGTGCAGACATCAAGCCAATCAAGACCGGCGGGCTTCTGTGACGTCACAGCACTATACGTACGGACGGCATGCTCGCTCCTCACACTGCTCTCCTTGTACCCTGACATAAGCGGCTGCTGCAGTAGCAGCAGAGATCTCACACAAAGGAAATTGCTTTTAACATCGATTTGAGGGGGGAGGGAGGGATTGTCACTGCTTTTATCAGAAAATCCCCTCCTTCCATTATCATTTTGATTTAGTTTGTGGGGTATTGTAATTCAAGTCCAGGGTGGGTCAAAATTCTGACCCTAAACATTTAATTCCATCTGTCATTTCTGGAGCGCATTGAATATCCAAGGGTTAATTAAGCCTGTTAGTGGTTTTACATGACTAAATTTTTCCTGGTCCTTCGTGGAGCGCATTTTATATCCAAGGGTTAATTAAGCCTATTTGTGCTTTTATATTCAGTAAAATACATGGTGTTTTTAAATGCCACATACGAGTACATTTTTCCTGTTCATTTCTGGAGCACAATTTATATCCAAGGGTTAATTAAGCGTGTTTGTCCTTTTATATTCAGTAAAATACACTGTGTTTTTAAACGCCACATACGAGTAAATTTTTCCTGGTCATTCCTGGAGTGCAATCTATATTCAAGGGTTACTCAAGCCTGTTAGTAGGTTCATTTGGAGTCAAATACAGGGTGTGTATTTATCATATACAGATATCTTCATTAAACAAAGTCTGTAAATTTTTGAACAAACAGTATGTCAGACAGAGAGGTGGCAGGCTCTTCACATGCTAGTGGCATTGGCACAAACATTCCTGGAGCAGGCACAGGTCACAGCACAGTAATGGGTAACGTCGCGGGCAGGGTCACTCGTGAGGCCAGAAACTGCCGGTGTCATGTAGGGGCCCCATGTGTTGATCAAAAAACCCAAGGGTTCTTGATTGTTTAGTAGGTCATCAACTTTAAATCCCAGATGACATCTGACAACCCTAGCCAACACGGGGGGGTTACGTCAGTTTACAATTTTAGTTGGCATGGCCCTTGAACAGGTCAGCGCCCCTCACCTGTCCTCAAACCACCTCTGTCCCGTGCAGGTCCCTCAGCCAGAGAACTAGTATGTGGTCTGGGCTCAGCGCCACTATACAGAACAATTTGATGACAGTCAGCAGCAACTTGGCAACGAAGAGGGGGGGCAGACATCCCCTGCTTCTTGCAGTGTTGATATGGAGAGTGGCATGGGAGGTTTTTTGGCGAGCGGTCAGCCTCTGCATACAAAGACCGTTGAGGAGGACAGCAGTGACGATCAAACACTCATGAAGTATAAACGTAGTGGTTTGATTCCAGTTTCTGCGTTACACCAGTTTGTTCAAATGCAGCGTATGGAACTTGAACTGAAGGAGACCAAAACTACAGGAATGTTTAAGGTGCTTATTTTTGCATTCTGTGCCATTGTTGATGGAATTCAGTACAAAACTGGAATGGAACAGAACAAAAAAGAAGCAAAAGCAAATGCTGCAAAACTGGCTTTGGATGAACTTCTTCAGTATGAAGAATGTGAATCGTATTTCCAACTTACAGAAACAAAAAACCCACAATTTCCTTCTGGAGGCCCCCCCTGTTACCGGTAGAACAAATTACATCCACACAGATTTCCAGTGGTTTAAGAAAGCAAGTTGATAAACATTCATTTGTTCATGAACAGATAACACAGGTAATAAAGGAAAAGTTTGCTGAACTTTTATCTAGGTGTCCAAATTTTGAAAGCTGTGGAAAAAGGCTCCTCACACAACCGCCTCCAAGACTATAAAATAAATAATAATAATAATAATCTTTAGAGCCTACAGAGAAAGCGTTTCCTTCAGCCTTGTCTGTCTTTCACATGTACTGTACCTCTTGCCTCCGTCCCTTGACCACAAACTATTGCAGCCTGCCCCAACTCCGAGTTTGCCTTACGATTTTGTATCCTCCTACAACTCGGCTGCCACCGCATGCAAGTCACGTCAGCGGTAGCGACCTGGTAGACTTCCGCCGCAGCAAGTCCAACCTGCATAGCGGCAGGCTCTGGTGAAAACCGGGTCCTACTTAGAGTCCACTCCCTGGCGTAGCTATTGCCATCGCTTGCGGTGGTCCAGTGGATCCACTACCGCTGTCTGTGACAACATGAAGCAGTGGAATGACCTTATTCATCCCGTAGTCCTGCCGAGTGACAAATACCGTGTCCGCATGAAAGGTAACCAAAACAACAACAGAAAACTCCTCTTGCAGGATACTAGGGGGGAGTACATGGACCCTAAATATTTAATATATTTACCCCGGATATACCAAAAAATATTTCAACAAACAAAACCACAAAACCCAAAACATAAAACCAAAGGGGCCACAAAGCAAATAAAACTTAGCTTTTAATAAATACAAATAAAATGTAAAGACAAAAAAAGACTAATCTATCTAAACCAATATAAAACTAAATCCTACATCTATGGCTACCTATCAAATAATGGGAAAATCGCCCCAAAAAAGGGCGTTCCCACCCCGTACCTAAACTACCACACCCTATACTAACTATCACTGTACAAAAAAAAAAAAACATAAACAGGACAAAAAACAAAGATGATACATACAGTATCCCAAATGAATCTGGATGAATTCATAAATCCGACGCGTTTCCCCCCATAGATGATGGACTGCCTTGGTTGTGGTGGCTCCCTTATAAGTTATCTCTGGGATCCACCGGACTATCACAAATCATTCTGTCATTCTAATAAGGGCCCCGTAAGTTATCTAAACATTATTAGTGTGTTGTATACATATTTCCCCTTTTCCCTGATGAACCCAATTACTATGGGGGAAACGCGTCGGATTTATGAATCATCCAGAATCATTTGGGGTAAATGTATGTATACATCTTTGTTTTTGTCCTGTTTATGTTTTTTTTTTTTTGTACAGTGATATTTATATAGGGTGTGGGAGTTTAGGTACGGGGTGGGATCGCCCTTATTGGGCGATTTTCCATTATTTGATAGGTAGCCATAGAAGTGGATTTTAGTTTTTTATATGGTTTAGATAGATTAGGTTTTTTTTTTCTTTACATTTTTTGTATTTAAATTAAAGCTAAGTTTTATCTGCTTTGTGGTCCCTAGGATTTATGCTATTGGTTTGTGGTTTTGATGTCCGCATGAAAGGGCCTGAGCACACGGCAGGTGTCACGCATGAGCTGCCACTGGCCGACATTAAAATGACACAGGGGTATACTCCTGTCTGCTTGGATCATCAATAAATCATTAATTTCCTTTCTCTGTTCATAGAGTCTTTCCAACATATGGAGGCTGGAATTCCAACGTTTGGAAATGACACATATTAGCCTATGTTGGGGGAGGCCGGTCTGCCGCTGCAGCTTAAGGAGGGTGTGGTTGGCAGTGTAAGAACGGCTAAAGTGCATGCAAAGTTTCCTGGCCATTTTTAGAATGTCTTGCAAATATATGTAAGACTTGAACAACCAGATTGAACATGCATGCCATGCAGGGAGCATGGCTCAGCCATCCTTCTATGCAGCGCGGACACCATGTTCTTTCCATCGTCTATCACAATGGTTCCAATTTTCAGTTGTGGCGGAGAAAGACACAAATCGATGTCTATTCTGCATGACCCGGAGCATTTTCCTCTCATGTGTGGACTTCGTTCGCCCCGTGAATACTCCTGTTACCCGTAGATCATCAAAAAATCGTTAATGTCCCCTTTTTCTGTTCATCAATTTCCCCCTGTTCATAAATTTTCCCCCTGTTAATATTATTTATTCCTGTTCATCAATTTCCCCCTGTTCATAAAGTTCCCCCAGTTAATATATTTAGTCCTGTTCATCAATTTCCACCTGTTCATAAATTTCCCCTGTTAATATATTTAGTCCTGTTCAGCAATTTCCCCCTGTTCATCAACTTCCCCCTGTTAATATATTTATTCCTGTTCATCAATATCCCCCTGTTCATAAATTTCCCCCTGTTAATATATTTATTCCTGTTCATCATTTTCCCCCTGTTCATAAATTTCCCCCTGTTAATATATTTATTCCTCTTCATCAATTTCCCCCAGTTCATAAATTTCCCCCTGTTAATATATTTATTCCTGTTCATCAACTTCCCTCTGTTCATAAATTTCTCCCTGTTAATATATTTATTCCTGTTCATCAATTTCCCCCTGTTCATCAGTTCCTGTCTGCCCGTGTACCCGACCTTTCTACTACGTTGCCCGACCTCGAATCTCCGCCGCCTGCCCTGACCTGTTGGCCTTACCTACGAGTTTTGTCTTACGATTCGGTACCTCGCTGCGCCTCGGCTGCCACCGCAAGCTAGTTGCGCCAGGGGTAGCGACCTGGTAGGACTCTCGCCGCAGAAAGTCATTCTGCCTTGTGGCAGGCTCTGGTGAACACCGGGACCTACTTAGACCCCGCTCCCTGGCATGGCCGCTAACACCGCTTGCAGTGGTCCAGAGGAGCCACTACCCATGTCGTTACAATGGCAGAAGTGAATGCCAAGTTTCGTGGCCAGTTCTTTGAATGGTGCAGAGTCCACCACTTGAAAAGGGAGGGACTGTAGTACCACCAACTTGGACAGGAGCACAGTCAGCTTCTGCACTTAGGGATGACTAGACGCATACTGCTGTCTCTTGGCAATCGTCTCGGTGAACGACTGCAGGCACCATGAGTGCCGAGGAGCAGGAGTGTCTGGACCAGTAGATGATTATAAAGACAGGGAGTTGTCTTCGGCAGAGGTGGTGAAGCCTTGACTGTCTGAAATGGGAGGTTTCCACTGGGGGGCTGCTGTGTTGGGACCGGAGGCCCCCCACATTGAAAAACGTATATTGACCCTGCATGAAGTTGAGAAAGGGCCCTGGTGCCAAAAGTTAGCTCCCGGTCACGCTTTATTTCTGCCCCAAAAATTTACATATGTTTTTTCGCCTCCTTGGTGTATTTTCAAAAAACTGGACAGCCGGTAGGTGTTTTACCCCCCAAGGTCCGCAAATGCTGACTGTTACTGTCGTTTACCGGTGGCCTGTGGGTATTTTTGTGACTGCCCAAAAGGGGTGGGTTTAAAAGTGGCCGTTTGGGTCCAACCTGAAACCCGTATGCTGATGAACCCACTTTTACATTTTCCAATGTTTTTTGAGGGGGGGGAAATTTTTTTCGACAAGTTTAATGGCAAGGTTTTTTGGTGATCGAAATTTCCAGATCATGCGAAAAATTGGGGTTTAAAAAGGTGCCCCCTTATCTATTAAAATCGGCCTTTTTCGGCGTTCCTGTTTTTTTGGCGGGCCCGCAAATGAGAAAATTTCAGAATAGAGCAGGGTGAGATGTGTTGTGGGCATCATGTTGGGGGTGTGTTGGTTGGATTTGGGTGGAAAAATCACTGACCTGTTTTACATAAACAGGTTTCCCGTTTCAGCCTCAGTGTCTCTCCGCGTCTCTAGGGATAGGGAAAATGCGCTCTCCTGTGGGCCCCAAAAACTCGCGAAATTTGTCCCATTTCTGCACGAGAAAAACCTCTAATTTTAGCTGTGGCCTTCCCAAATTTTGTTAGATTTTGAGGGTTTGAACTTTTTATGTTGTTAGTAGAGAATTTTAAAGCGCATCTACCCCGTAAATTACGGCGGGGGAGCGGGGGGGGGGGGGGGGGCCCCCGGGCGAACAAAGACAAGTCTTTTCTATAAAGAACAAGGATAAAAACACCAAGACTTTTGTGTGCATTGTAGTGGGAAAATTTTTTATTAATTTAAAAGTTTTTTCTATTTAAAAAATTTTGGATATTGGGGGAGCCTGGGAAATTTATTGGATAAAAAATATTTTTTTGAAAATGCCCCCGGTTTTTTGTTTTGCTGCAAAACTCCACTTTTTTTATCAGTATACATTAGTTTGGTGTTCAATTTTCCCCTTACACCCGTGACTGTTGATATTTCCCCTTGCACTTAAATTACAATTTCCGCCCAAACTTTTTAGTCAGCAAGGTTTTTTGTTTCCAAAAAAAACCCTTTTATGTTCGAAAAATAAGTTAGTGTTTTTTGCTTTTTTGGGGACCCAGCACTGTTTTATTGACGCAGATCTAAATAAATTTTTAAAACAGCAATTTATATTCCCAAGGTTTAATTGAAAGGTGCAAAAAAAACCCTTTTTTTATAAAACATTAAAAAGTTGCGTGTTTTTTGGGCTTTTGCGCACCCCGCATGTTTTAATTTAGCAGCATCTTCGTAAATCTTTAAACCAAATTTTATATTCACCCCAGGTGAATTGAAAGGTGCAAAAAAAATTCCGTTTTTTAAAATTTAAAAAATTTAAAAAGTTTCCCTGTTTTTTTACTTTTTTCGCACCCAGCACTGTTCAAAGACGCGCATTACGTAAAACCCTTTTTAAAAGAATTTTAAAATTCCCCCAAGGGGAATTTAAAGGTGCCAAAAAATAACCGTTTATTATTTTCAAAATTTTTAAAAGTTAGTGTTTTTTGACTTTTGCGACCCGATGTTCATTGAAGCAGCATCTAGTAAATCTTTAAAACAGCAATTCTAAATTTTACCACAGGTGAATTGAAAGGTGCAAAAAAAACCATTTTTTATTTTCAAAAACATTTCAGTTACGTGTTTTTTTTACTTTTTTCGCACCCCCGCCCCGTTCCTTGAGCAGCATCTACGTAAATCTTAAAAAAAGCAATTCTTTTATTTAAACCCCAGGTGAAAATTTAAAGGTGCAAAAAATACCGTTTTTATATCAAAAAAAAAAAACAGTTCGTGTTTTTTTAATTTGCCACCCAGATGTTCATTGACGCCGATCTACGTTTTTTTCTTTAAACCGGGAATTCTATATTCACCAAGGTGAATTGAAAGGGGAAAAAAACCGTTTATTATACAAAAACATAACAGTTGTGTTTTTTGATTTTGGCACCCCGCACTGTTCATTGACGCCCGTCTACGTAAATCTTAAAACAGCAATTTTTTATATTTTACCACCGATGAAAATTTAAAGGGGCCAAAAAAAAACCCTTTATTATATCAAAAATTTAAAAGTTACGTGTTTTTTTTGGCTTTTTTCGCACCCAGCATGTTATTGACGCAGATCTTCGTAAATCTTTTTAAAAAAAGCAATTTTTATTTTTGATCAAGGTGAATTGAAAGGGGGCAAAAAAAACGTTTATTATATCCAAAAAAACGTTAGTGTTTTTTGACTTTTTCGCACCCCCCCCGCCAATGTTCTTTGGGCGCAAACTTTACGTAAAAACTTTAAAAAAGCAATTTTTATATTCACCACAGGTGAATTGAAAGGGGGCCAAAAAAAAACCCTTTATTTTATCAAAAAATAACAGTTAGGTGTTTTTTGACTTTTTTCAAAACCCGCATGTTCATTGACGCAGATTTGTAAATCTTAAAAAAAGCAAATTTATATTCACCCCCAAGGTGAAAATTTAAAGGTGAAAAAATACCCTTTATTATATCAAAAAAACAAATTAAAGTGTTTTTGACTTTTGCGGGACCCAGCACCCCGTTTTATTGGCCCCAGCATCTACGTAAATTTTAAAACCGCAATTCATATTCACCACGATGAATTGAAGGTGCAAAAAAAAACCGTTTTTATTTTCAAAAAATAACAGTTACGGGGGTTTTTGACTTTTGCGCACCCAGCCTTGTTATTGGGCACCGCATCTACGTAAAAACTTTAAAAAAAGCTTTCTTATTGATCACAGGTGAAATTTTAAAGGGGGCAAAAAAATACCGGGTTTTATTTCAAAACCTAAAAGTTTCGTGTTTTTTGACCTTTTGCGCACCCAAACTTGTTCATTGAGCGAAATTTCGTAAATCTTAAATCACCCTTTTTATATTCCCCACAGGTGAATTGAAAGGGGGCAAAAAAATCCGTTTATTAATTTAAAAAAACGTTAGGTTTTTTTTTTCCCTTTTTAAAAACCAGCCCCTGTTCATTGACGCGCTTTACGTAAAACTTAAAAAACAATTTTATATTCACCAAAAGGTGAATTTAAAGGTGCAAAAAAAAACCGTTTATTTTTTACCCAAAAAATAAAAGTTACGTGTTTTTTTTACTTTTTTTCGCACCCGCCCCTGTTCATTGACGCGCATCTACGTAAATCTTAAAACAGCAATTTTATTCAAACAGATGAATTGAAAGGTGGGAAAAAATTTTCCGTTTATTTTTATCAAAACCTAAAGTTACGTGTTTTTTTTACTTTTTCGCCACCAAGGGACTGTTCATTGAGCCCGGGATCTAGTAAATTTAAAAAAAGCAAAAATTTTATTTACCCCGGTGAATTTTAAAGGTGCAAAAAATAGTTTATTAAAAAAAACATTTTAGTTTAAAATGTTTTTTGGCTTTTTGGGGACCCAGCCCTGTTCATTGGGGGCAGATCTACGTAAAATCTTTAAAAAAGCTTTTTTTTTTATATTCCCTTTCAGGGGAATTTTAAAGGGGCAAAAATAGTTTTTTATATCAAAAACATAACAGTTAGGGTTTTTTGACTTTTGCGCCCCAGCACTGTTCATTGACGGGAGCATTTCGTAAATCTTTAAAACAGAAAATTTATATTCACCAAAGGTGAAATTGAAAGGTGCAAAAAATACCCTTTTTTATTCAAAACATAACGTTAGTGTTTTTTGACTTTTGGCCCCCGCACTGTTCATTGGGCGCGATCTATGTAAATCTTAAAAACCCGCAATTCTTATTCCCCACAGGGAATTGGAAAGGGGCAAAAAAACCGTTTTTTTTATACCAAAAATAACAGATAGGTTTTTTTTCTTTTGCCCAGTGCAGATTTGTTGATAGAAAACTTTTCGTTAAATTTGAACCAGAAAATTTGTTTTAAATTTGGGGATTTGGAAAAAAAGCCGTGTTTGCCCTTTTTACAAGAGAATTTTCCAAAAAATTATAAACCTTTTCAAAATTTTTAAATTTTTTTGACATGGGGAAAATTTCGGGGGGTAAGCGGCCCAAAGGGGGGTTGCACATGGATTAGAGGTACGGAGGCCGGTGCTCCTTTTCCCCGTGCTGGCGACAAACGCATGCCCGCGGTTGTCAGTTTTTCAGGGGTCGGCTGTCATTTTGGGGGGTCCGGGCCCCGTGAATTTTTAAATAACGAAAATCTCGGAAAATCTGTCCTTTAGTGGTTTTTGCAACCTGCCCTCTAGGGAGTCTTTTCCTTGTCCGCAGTCACGGCCACAATTTGGGTCAAACAGCTTATCAGCATTCCCTCCCATTTAAGCAGCCAAAAGGGCAACTGTTTTTACCACCACGGGATAATTTCCCTTTTCTGAAGGGTCTTTGATTGGGCAAAATTTCGGTTTTGGGGGCAGAAGGGGTTTTTAATAGATCAATAGGCCCCAAAAGGATTATTTTTTGCCTGACCACGGGTTAAAGTTTCCCCTCGCGGGTGAAGGAAGCCCCAATCGGGGAAAAAAATTTTTCCCCCGGGGGTCGGCCCAAAGCCCTTTCAGTCCCCTTGCTTTTTAGCCCCCCAGCTTTGGTGCAGAAAGTAGGAGACCAAGTCCCTGGGTTGATGATGATGATTTATTTTGGGCTTTGGGGGATCATCCTGGTTTTTCCCCAGAATTTTGTTTTCGGGGCTTATTGGGGGGGGGGAAGAAAGATGGGGTAGTGGGCAATACGGGGGTTTCCCGCCACAAAAAGGGGAGGGGCGGGGGCAGAAATCCGCTGTTTTGATTTCCCCCTGCCCCGGTCAGCGCCAAAACCCCCCTCCCCGTTATCGGTCCAAAAGGGCCAGGACCCCTTCAGCCTGGGCCCTTTTTTAGCAAGCCTTGGGTTCCCCCGCCCCTGTCATATGCCGCCCTTTTTCCCTTTTAAAATTTTTAAATAAGGCAAGACCCCTTTTGTGGTTTTCCCACCAAAATGTTTGTCACATTGCAGCGAATGATTTTGGGGGGGAAAAGGAGGGAAACCCTTTGGCCCAAAAGGCCGACCCAAGCCGGGGCCTTTCCCCACTTTCCCCCCTCGGGGGGCCCCCCCCCCCCCCGCCCACCACCTTTCCGTGCCCCTGTTTTCGAAAGGGGGTTTACAGGGACGCCTCCGCCGGCGCCCCCCCACCGTCGCCCCTTTTTTTCCAGCACCCCAAAAAGCCCAAACCTACCCCTTTCCCCTTTCCCCCCAGTTTTAGAAACCGGCCGGGCCGTTTCAGCGGCCCGTTGCAGCTGCCTTTGGGCTTTCCGGTTTTGGGGGCAGGGTTTTTTTAAACCCCCAAACCATCCAAAGCCTTGAATGTGGCATTGCCAGGCTTTTTTTGGCCCCTTTGGAAAAGTTCCTTTCGTCCCCCGGGGCAAGTTGGGGGTTTCCCCCACGTCATGGGCCCCCCTTGCCCCCCCTTCCCGATGGGCCCAGCGGATTTTTTTTGCCAGAAAAGCCGTCCTGCCTGGCCCGCACGTGTCACTTTAAAATTTTTTAAGCGGGGTTGTTGTCTTTTGTCCGGGAAAAGTCCTTTTCCCACCCACACCTGGACCCCCTAAAAACGGCCAAGGCCGGGTAATCCTTTGGGGCAGCTCCCCTGGGTGAGTGGGGGAAGTCTTTTTGGGGGGGGAGGTGGGTCTCAGGGGTCGGCGCACGCTTTTTCAAAAACGCAGGGATTGGGCAGGGCTCTTTCCCCAAAAGGGCCCCTGGTGGATCCCGTGGCCCAAAAGGGGCACCAAAGGGCCCTGTTTAAAATTTTTGCCTTGGGGGACCCTCCCCCACACAGGTCAGGAGCTGGGGACGGCTCTTTTGCAACCCGGGGCCGGCGCCGGGCGGGGTGCCGCCTTGGGGGCCAGCAAGGTGGTGTGGGGATAACGGGCGTTTTTTGGCCCCCCCTTTTGTTTGGTAGGCTGGGCACATCCCTTTTTCCCCGGAAAATTTTCTTTAACCCGGGGGGGCCGAAAATTTTTAAAAAAGGTTCCCGGGTTGGATGCCCGGTGGAATGGGGCCCCAGGGCTGAGGGGGCTTTCCCCGTTCGCCCACCCTGGGGTTGCCGGGGGGTGCGTTTCGCGGTCAGCTCGGCCTCCCCCTAAACCCTCTCATTGTTGGGGTGGCAACAAGCTGGAATTCCACCCTCCACATGCTTTCCAAATTTTTTTGGGGCGCAGCGCAAGGGCCTTTCGCAGTACCAAGTGACACAAAGGCTGACCCGCAGCCGGTTTTGGGGGTCGGGGGGTTGGGAACCCCCAAGAGTGGGGGGGGCGGGGGAAAGAGCCCCTCTTTCCCCCCCCTTGCCCGTTTTTAAGAAGCCCCCAAAAAAGGTCAGTGGGACAAGCCCCTTTTCAGATGGCCCTTTTGGTGATCTTAGTTTGGAACCCAACGTTTTGGGCACTCTGAAACCCGGTCCGCCCGCGAGGGGGGGAGCGGACAAGATTGGGCACGGGGCCCTTTTTCTCCGGTTTAAATTTACAAGGGGCCCCCAGTTTCACCCAATTTTTATCGGTCTTCCATTTGGGGTGGTTCGGGGCCAGAGCTTGTGCAAGGTGGGTTTAGTCTTCAGGGTGCATTTTTTTCAGGGAAGTTTGGGCTGTGTTTGAAAAATGTTTCCGGAAAGGGAGGGAGGAGGGGGGGTTTTTTCCCAAGGGGCACCCATGTTCCGAGTCCCCGCCCTTGGGAAAAAGGTTGGGGCGAAATTTTTGGGGGGGGGAGGGGGGGGAAAGAGGAAGATCAGGGTTTTTAGGGCCCCTGCCCCAAAGGGGGCTTGGGAAAACAAGGGGTCCATCTCTCAATTTAGTGCTTTGGTGGGGCCCTTTTTCCCCAAATTTAACCTTTGCATTTTTAAAGGCCCTTTAAAATTGGAAAAACAAATTTTGGGTGGCCACCCTCCTGGATCCCGGTACAAAACAAAAATTTGCAAATTTCCCCTTCCCCCCACCCAAAAGGAGAGTAAAATAAAGGAAAAGGTGGATTTTCTGATTGGGTTCCCCTGGGGGACATTTGTTGCGTCTGCTTCACCCTTCCCCAAAAAGTCACGGGGGGAACAACAACGCGCGTGACAGCAGTAAGGGGTGCCAAATTGGCGTTAGCGGCCGGGAGCAGGGGAAGGTGGCCGAAGGCCCTAATGGGGGGCCCTTTGGGAAACTTTTTTTTTACCCAAACCCCCCAACGGGATGCAATGCCGGGCACAATTTAAAAAACCCGAGTTTTAGCTTAAAAGGTTTGGTGCACAAATATCTGGTTTTTCAAACCCCATGTTTTTGATGTGTTTCCCGGGCCAAAAGACTTTTGGGTATCCAAAATGGACGAATGGGCCCCAGCGGCTCGTCACGCCATAGAGGTGTCGTCCTGCCCAGCAGCCAGCGTATATTGAGCGGACCTTTTGACAGTGGAGGAGGGCATTACGGCAAACGTCCGGCTTTCCACAGATTAAAGTGGTGGGTTTTTCTTTCATCAAGGGTGAACAGGCATGGTCTTGATGTTTTTGTGGCCCAAATTTTTCCAAATCAGTTGGTTTCCGGGGGGGCTATTCCAAATTTTTTAAAAAAAAATTTTTCCGCTTTTTTTTAAATTGGGGGGTCCCTTTTCACTGCCCTTTTTTTCCTTTTGGATTTGGGTTTTTCTGGGCGGAGGCCCTTTTTTAAGCGCCAAAGGTTCATGCAAACCCCTTTCCTTTTACTCCCTTTATTTAAGAAAAGGGTTTTTTCATTGGGGAAGGGGGTTTTAGGTCATGTTGCTGGTGTTTTTTTTAAAACAAAACCCCCCACCCCCCCGAAAATCCCCCCCCCCCCCCCCCACCCACGATACCCCCCCCCCCCCCCCCCCCCAAAACCCCCAAAAACCCCAAAAAAACCCTAAATGGCATTTTCCCTCACAATTTTAATTGTGGCTGAGAAATAAAAATTTTTAATTTTTTTTGGGGGAAGGGTTTTGGGGGGGGGGACCCCTTTTTAAATTTGGTCCTTTGGGAAAAGAAAGTGGCTTCTAAGTTTGGGTTTTTCCCTCCAATTTTTTAAAAAGTGGCTGAGAAAATTTTGGTTTTTTTAATTTTTTTGGGGCCTTTTTGCTGTGAGATACAGCAAAAATCAAGGGGCCTTTGTAAAGAAAAGGGGGCTTCTTAAATGGCTTTTTTTCCCCCACAATTTTTAACGTGGCTGAGAAGTCATTTTTTTTTTTTTGGGTCTTTGGGTGCTTTTTGGGGAAAAGCCCATTAAATACGGGGGTTTTATAAAAAATTTTTGTTTCTTAAAAACATTTGTTTTTCACAATTGACAAAAATGGGTCAAGGGTTATGCTTTGGGAAATTTTTTGGGGGGTTTTGGGGGTTTACTTTCAGCTATTCCCCAGGTCCCCATTCTAAAAAATGTTGTTTTAACAAAAATTTGTTTTCACAAAATTTTCAAAAAGGGGGCTTTAAGGGTGTGGTGCTGCAGAAACAGGAAAAGGTAGGCCTGTTTAAAGGGGCAAAATTTTTGCCCAAATGGGTTGTTTTTTTCAAGATCTTTTAAAAATTGCTATTTAATTTCCCCGTATTAAGGAAAAACCCTTTTTTTACAATTTAAAAAAAAGAAAAAACAAAGAATTTGGGGGGGACTTTATCCCTTTTTTAAAAAAGTGGGTTTTTAGATTTAAAAAACTAAAAAAAAAAGGATGTACAAATAGCGGGTTAAAAAAAAATTCCCCTGAATTGTACAAGGGGGGTACCGGAAAAATTGACCCCGATGTAGGGTTTTTAGAGGGGGCTTTGGGGTATGGAGCACGGACAGAGGGAAAAAGGGTTCAGGGGACATTTCCCCAGCACGTTGGTAAAAAGGGGAAAAAAAATGCCAAGATAAAAAAGGGACCTGGGTGTTTCAGGGCGTTCCACGTATTTAAAATGAAGTCAAATTGGGCCACAATCTACGGGGGGGGGCAAGGCCCCTCCCCCGGTATTGGGCTGTTAAAAGAGGAAGGGTGGTTCTCCCACTTCCGCTTCCCCACTCTGCTTCGACGGGCAAATTTTCGTTGCTGCGGTTTTCAGGGCATTTTAAACCCGGGGGTTAAAAGATGAAGGACGCCAGCCTGGGCTTTACCGCCCCCAAATTAAACTCCCGGGCCCTGGGTCATGCTGTGGCCCGGGACGGTTAGTCAATTTTCCAGTGAAACTTTTAAAAAAGGTGGGGTTTAAAGATCCCTTTTTTCCCGGGACTTTTTAAATGTGGGGGTCTGCAGGTTTGGGGCTCAAGCCCGTGGCCCCGGACGGTTAGTCAAGGCCAGGGAAACTTTTAAAAAGGTGGGTTGGGAAAAACTCCTTTTTTCCCCGGGATTTTTAATGGGGGGGTCATGCAGGTTTGGGGCTCATGCTGTGGGGCCCCGGACAGGTATAGTCAATGTCCAGTGAAAAAATTTGGGGGTTGAAAGGGCTCCTTTTTCCGGGGACTTTTTAAATTGGGGGGGCATGCGGTTTGGGGCTCTGCTGTGGACGGACAGGTTTTAGTCAATGTCCGGGGAAACTTAAAAAAGGTTGGGTTTAAAGGGGTCCTTTTTCCGGGGATTTTAAATTTTTGGGGGTAAGCAGGGTTTTTTTTTTTGGGGGTCCTGTGTGGGGCCCCGGGGCAGGTTAAATTAATGTCAAGTGAAACTAAATTTGGGGGTTGAAAGTTCCCTTTTTTGGGGCACTTTTTTTAAAAGTGGGGGTCGGGAGGGTTTGGGGGCCCTGTGCTTTCCCGGACAGGGATTTCAATGTCCCAAATTCAAGTAAAAATGTTTGGGTTTAAAACTTTCTTTCCTTCTGGCAATTTTTAATTTGTGGGTTGCGGTTTAAGGGTCAGGCTGTGGTACAAGGCCGGGTTTGTAAATTTTGGGGGCCCGTGACTTTTTTTCATTGATTTTATAAAACCTTTTGTGTGTGCCCCCAAAATGTTGCACGTATCCCCTTTGCTGTTGTTTGGGGTTAAAATTTTAGCTTCCCAACCTTGTTTGGGGGTAATAATTTAAGGTGTTGTTGCTCCCCTAGAAATTTAATGGTCATCGGCAAAATCGAGGGGCCCCTATCGAAAAACCCTTTTTTCGATAAAGGGGGGGGCCCACTTTTTTGGCTTCGACCCATCTCGATAGCCAACGCAAAACGCCAACACTTAAAACTCCCAAACCCCGACATTTAATTTTTCTTCTGGGCCAAAATCCCGATTTTTTGTCTCCAAAACATCCCTTTTTTCTCCCCCCTTGTAACTTCCCCATCAAATTTCCCACTTTGCAAAAAAGCAGCGGATGTCCCTTTCCCAAACCCCTTTTTTGCCCCTTTTCCTCAAATATTTTTTTCCTAAATGTATAGTGTCCCGAGGCACAACATATTTGTAGTTTTTTTTGGCTGGGGGTAAGCGAAAAAAGGCCAGTTTTGGGTTGGGGACAGGTGAGGCCTCCTGTCCTGGGCCATGCCAAATAGGGGTTGTTGGGGGTGACAAAACCCCCGATCTTGGTGTGGGGTTTTTGGGCAGATGTCATTTTGGGAGGAAAGTGTATGACCTAGTGTGTGGTATGAAGACCAAACCATGCTCCCTCTGCATATTTACGCATGGCACAACGTTCTACAACACTGTGTGATGGCTGTGTGTTGAGTTATTTTGAGGGCACACCAAACTTATACTGTGATACAAGCTGTACACTGACTACATTGTATCAAAGTGTCATATCTTAAATATTGTCCCATGAAACAATTTAATAAAATATTTACAAAAATGTGAGGGGTGTACTCACTTTTGTGAGATACTGTATATCTGAGGTGGTTACAATCATCTGTAATATCCACTTTGGTGACCTATAATTTTTACTGAAATACTATGTACATGCACATTTAACCATGTTTTAGAATGCAGATTAGTCCCCTCCAGGAGAGCTAATCTGTCTCCCACCTTCCCATACATTTTCCACAATTAATATGAGTGAAACATTTATAGATAATTGACATGCACTCCTGTTTTATGTGCCGTGTAATGCATAACATAAAGCGAAAAAACCCATATGTAGGCACCAACAAACTAGTGAAAAAACATTATGTGAACCAAGCCTTATAGTGAATTAAGCAGTAGCTAGTAGACTTAGAATATTTCCATTGTTAGGTACAAATAAAATTCTTCATAAACTACCGTTCACAGGATTTAATTGGTTTTGAACAGAAAAACAGTTTCAGTACAATAAGTGAATACAAATGAAGCTTATGTAGATAGTTTTTAATTATGTGAATTATAGCAGATGTGGATATTGTGTTCAGAGACATTTACATTCTGTTAGCTCTTAGATTTCGGCTGTGGTTTTGTGTTCAGTCATTTCTACTTGGGATCCAAACATTTTCATGACCGAAGGTAATTTAGGAGTATCCTTTTTTCATTGCATAAAAGATTGACTAATGCAAAAAGTATTTCCATGGATACCTAAATGGCAAAAGCACTACTAGTTTTATTTTATTTGCTTTATTATAAATGAGCTTGTAAGGAGGCTGAAAAGGTTGATTGCTGAACTGTACAGGAGACTGCTACATGTATGGGAATGTTATATTAATGTCATTACTGTGTGCGTTAATTATGCCTAAACAGGTTCATACATTTGGCCCTAAAACTTTTGAGTTATTATTATGGTGAATTCTGACATTCCTAGATAAGGATGTATCGGCATTAATGTTGATAGAGCTGACATGTTTGGATATTCGTCTTCTTCATTGTTGGATGTTTTTTCCGATATATATAAGTTAAGACATGGGCACATAGCTGCATATACAATTGCCATAGATTGGCAACTTATAAATTGCTTAATTGTGTAATATTTGTGTAATGGTTCGGTGGATTCACTGGACCACCGCAAGCGATGATAGTTAAGCCACGCCAGGGAGCGGAGTCTAAGTAGCCCGCCGCAAAGCGGGATGGACTTGCTGCGGCGTGAGGCTACCAGGTCACTACTCCTGACGTGACTTGCTTGCGATGGCGGATGGGGTAATGCGTGGTACAGAATCAGAATCCAAAGGCGTAGTCGGGGACAGGCAGAGGGTCAGGATGGGTGGCAGAGGTTCGTGGTCAGAGACGGGCAGAAGGTTAGGGCGGGTGGCAAACAGGCAAGGTAAGGAAACTTAGCGGAGCGGACTGGTACACGGGTAATCAGACAGGACTTCCAACACTCTCTAGACTAGGCAACGCACACCAACGAACTGGCAGAGAGTGCTGGGGGCGTATTTCTTGTATAGGACCAGTGGCCGCCAATAGACTAATTACCGAGGTGCTGGCCCTTTAAATCCAGACCAGCCGTCGCGCGCGCGCCCTAAGCAGCGGGTATGCGCACGGTAGCCGGGACAGGCAGGAGCAGCGTGCACAGGAGCGTGGACGGGTAAGTGAGCCGGCGTCAAGGACCGGGCAGCAGGGGGATGGTCGCGGGGAGCCGCGGCACCCACGCCAGACCCCCTGCGGGCGGGGGGTGGCCGCGGGGGACAACGGCACCCGCGACAGCCCCCATGACAATTTGTCATCGGAGGGAATGGTAAATACTTTTCTTTTGGGCATGTAACAGCAAAAGGAGCATCTACCACAAGGCTGAGATCCCACTACTGAAGAAGATAACCAGTTAAGTGCTGGTTTCGGATTTGCAAAGTAACCAGTAATGTACAGCTATAACCAGAATCAAAGCTAGCTCCAATCCTGGCCATTTAACTCTCTGGAAGCAATGGTCAATAGCAGCCATAGAATCTAGGTGGTTGATAAGTGGAGAGGGTGCCATTAGTCACCCAACAGCAACCTCACAATGAGATTGCAGAGTGAAAATGGTCACCATGGTAGTCGAAAGCCAGATAGTAGCCCCCAGGTATCACTGCATGTGTAACAATTCAATCTATAAAAAAAAACATGTTATTTAATCTATACAGGAAAAAAATAAAAAATCAGAATTGCATTCCCTTGTTTATTCAACATCACAAAAAACAGAATAAAAAATGATCAAAAACATTAATGCATTTTACAATAGTACCAAGGAAAAAATCTACTTATCCTGCATATAAAAAGCTCTTACACAGCTTCATCAGCAGAATATTTTACAAGGTATAGCTCTTACAGTAGCAAGGTATAAAAATGGGATTTTTTTTTGTTAGTCATTTTAATTGGCAAGTATAATTTACGGTTGTGAAAATGGGTCTGTAAAAGGAGGTGTGGCCAATAAAGAGGGTCTGCAGTGTCCAAAAGAGGTGGGGCTTATACAAATTATGCTATGTTGCAAATCTCCCTGAAGACAATTTTCAAAAGTCAACAAGTATGGCTCGACTGTATTTGAAATGCCTATAGAAATGAATTAGAAGAGAGTTGCAAGTGCTGCCCTCCCCATTCTCTAAGTTTGTTGGCTCATAACTACCTACAAGCTGATCTGCAACATTAAAGGGCACTGATAGGAACACCCTGTTAATGCCTTTCATTGCAAAAGATTACCGAACGTATCATAATGTGCTTTTTTTAAATGAATCTACTTTAGTAATGCTATTAGAGTAACTGTATGGTTCAGGCAACAAGACAGTCAGAAGGTTTGCCCTTGGGTATTGACTTTGTTGTTTTTTTGTTAAGGAACGGGTGAGTTCATGGCCCATGTGGCGAGACATCACTGGTGAAAGACCTAAATAATCCACCCAGAAGTGGATACTGGACCTCAGAAAGCCAAAAAACTACAAAACCTTAAAGAGGAATGGCTATAAAACTTAACCTTTAATATGTTTATTTAAAACAAATATTTATGCCCCCTCACAAAAGACAAAAGCAGAAACAGAATATATTTGCTCATTCGACCAGAGCCAAGGGACCAATGGTTTAATGCAGCCCTATAACCACCCTGAAGAGGACTGCAAGTCCCTAGCCTGACACATACAACAGGAATAACGCCCCGATAAGGGCGATCCTGACAGGAACCTCACCCTGTTAACATTAACGCTAAACAAAAACCTATCGGTCCCATCCCTACATGTTTCGATCCTCCAATATTGATCGCCTCAGGGGATGATAAAGAGCTTAGAGACCTGTAGGGCAAAAAGGCTAACAATATAAGCCTAATAAGGGCATAAAGCCTGGGTATACTCACAACACTCCCAATGAGAACAGGAGATATGTAGATATCACAGGAAAACAAGGCATGAACATAGAAGGGCATTGATATCTAGGTGAAACAAAAAAGAGCCCAGTATAAGCAATACATAGACACATAAGTGTATAAGCACCAAGAGGGCTAATAGATGTTAAACAAACTTACGTTTCCGCGAGTAGTGGATTCATGCGCGTCTCGCACCTTGTAGAGGTGTCCCGGCAGTGGCCGGAGGAATGAGACGCCGAGCAGACATGAGGGACGGCTCTAAAATGCGCGGCGCTCCAGTGACGTCAGGAGCGTCCGCGTCACAACGCCCAGTAAACAGCTGGTGCGTCCATAGCAACCGTGGCGCATGCGCACGTGCTAGATGAATTACGTCACGGACATTAAGTCCGTGATGTCTAACCCAGACTGTAATGCGTCCGCAGGAGCCGTAACGCGCACAAGAAAGGGTAGCGCCGGTATCTGTAGCAATGTACAAGTCCAGCGATGATGAAAAATAGGTGTATGGTGACAGCACTAATTCTTCATTAATACGATATTTTGACAGGTACATATGACTCAAAAAAGAAAGAAGGGGGGAGAGGAATAACCAACAGAACTATCAAGCTCTTAAATAGTGAGAGTATATTAATTATTTCCACATTGATGATTAATATCGATTTTTACAACAAGCAACTAAAGTCCAGATTTTCATTTAATCCATGGGGGGTCGTTGTGTTCAAAGTAAATATCCAGAAGCACTCCCTCTGGAGCAGCCGCTGGTCAATATTGCCTCGTCTGATTGAAGATGGTATGCAATCAATGCCACACCAACGGAGGCAATAAATGTCACCCCCATGTTCAATTCTACCATGACGTGACACAGTGGGATCCTTGGAGTGACGAATGTCACCCAAGTGTTCTCCTATTCTACGCCTCAGTTGTCTCGAGGTTTTGCCTATGTATTGTAGGCCACAAATGCATTTGATCATATATACCACATGTGTCGTTTTGCAATTGATAAAAAGATTAATCTCAAAAGATCTCTTATTTTCTTTGTCTGAAAATGTCGCAGTCTGCATCATGACAGAACAGAAGGAACAATCCCCACAACGATGTGAGCCCTTGCGTTTCCGCAACCAAGTTTCTTTTTTTGGCGGGGCATAATGGCTTTGGACCAAATGATCCCGTAGATTTTTACCACGTCTATATGTGATCGACGGATATTCCCCGATCTGATCTCTTAAATCTGGGTCCATTCTCAAGATATGCCAGTGCCTATCTAATGACTCACGAATCAAGGGAGCTGCCCTGTCAAATGTGCCTATAAGGCGCACCGTTGGTTCAATGGAACCATTGTGGGAATCTCCTTTAGACAGGAGTTCTGTTCTATTACACTTTAGAGCTTTTTGATATGCCTGTCTCAGCCAAAAGTCAGGGTAGCCTTTTTCTTGAAATTTTTGTCTCAAGGTGCCCGCTTCCCTCTTAAAATCAGCTACCTGTGAGCAATTCCGTTTCAAACACAGGTACTGACCATATGGTATACCCCTCTTGAGGACAGTGGGATGGTGACTTTCCCATCTCAACAGCGAGTTTGTGGCCGTGGGTTTGCGGTAAATTGTGGTCATTAGTTCTCCTGAGTGGGTTTTGAAAATTTTGACATCCAGAAACGGTAAACAATCACACTCAAATTCAAAGGTGAACTTCAAATTAAATGTATTGATATTGAGGTGTTGTATCAGTGTGACAAACTCATCCCTGGTGCCATTCCAAATGATGAATATGTCATCAATGAATCTGAGCCATAGCCCGATTCTGTCCGCAAATGGTGGGGGGTCATCACCAAAGACTGTACACATCTCCCACCAGCCGAGGTAGAGATTAGCATAGACCGGGGCACAGGCACTGCCCATCGCGGTCCCCCTCAGCTGGTGGAAGATGCCGCCGTCAAACACAAAATAATTCTTCGTCAGAACAAATTCCAATAAATCTGTGACAAAGATGTTGTGTGGTATATATTGTCTACCCCTTGAGGCCAAAAAATGTCTCACTGCATCAAGACCTAATTCATGAGGAATAGTTGTATATAAGGATTCCACATCAATACTCACTAAGTGAGCTTTAGGATCCACAGATAAATCCTCCAAACGCTTCAAAAGATCTGTAGTGTCCCTAATGTATGAAGGTAGTGTTTCAACAAAAGGAGATAAAACATGATCTATATAGGTCCCGCAGTTTTGACAGAGGGCGTTCATGCCTGAGACTATGGGTCGTCCCCTGAGTGGAGAAGTCCCCTTGTGAACCTTCGGTAAGGCATAAAATGTGGCTACCGTAGGAGATTTGGCATATAAGAAGTCATATTCCTGTTTATCAATTAGCTCACCTTCTCTGGCTTTTGTCAGGAGAGTCTTAAGTTCCAATTGAAAAGAATTGGTGGGGTCAAATGTTAATTTGGCATAGCAGGACTTGTCAGACAAGAGTGTGTAACACATTTCACGATACTGTCTGTGATTTAAAATAACAATGTTACCACCCTTGTCCGAGGCTTTTATACATAGGTCTTGTCTCTTTCTAAGAGTCTCCAACGCCTCTAGTTCCCCCTTACAAAGGTTTGTCCTACGATTAGTCTTAATTTTAGTGAGATCCCTAAGTACAAGGTCCAGAAAAACATCAACACACGAGACATCTCCAACAGGGGGCATCTTCGTGCTCTTAGTTCTTAACTCAGTAAAGGGCCCCTTACCTAAGTCATTCTGAGGGGTCTCAGACAGGCCAAACAGTAACCTGACATCCTCAAGCATATCTAGAGGAATACCAAGGTCTGCGCTTGCTTTTTTTCTGTTGGATGGAAAAGAATTTTTTCCAATGTAATTTTCTCGCAAATAGATGAAGGTCTTTAACCCATCTAAAGCGGCTGAACCCAGTAGTAGGAACAAATGACAAGCCCTTAGTAAGGAGCGTCATTTCGAATGTATCAAGATTTACCCCCGAGAGGTTAATAACCTGGGAGTTCAAATCCCCACACTCAGATGTAAGTGGTATCACTTCTGGTTCAGCTACACTCGATATGACGGGGTGTTCAATCGTTCCCTTAGCTGATAGGGATTGCGAGAGTCTAAAAAACGCGGGTTGTTACCCCTGGTATTATTACCACCCCGTCTGCCCCTAGATCCCCGGGAACGTCCCTGGGATCTAGAACGTGAAGAGTTTGTTTCTTTCTCCGAGTCAGAGAGATCAGTGTCTGTTGATGAGATGTCAGTCTGAATATCTCTACTGGGATTTTTATTTGCGAGATAGGTATATACTTTATTCTCACGAAAATCTGTTAAATCCCTCAAAAATTGGCGATGCTTTCTGTCCTTTAAATGATATTGAAATCGTTCAATCTGTAGTTGTAATTGCTTCTCTTTAGATATAAAATCTGGTTCACTTGAGAATCTCTGAATCTGATCAATCTGTTCTTTGTGCTGTCACCATACACCTATTTTTCATCATCGCTGGACTTGTACATTGCTACAGATACCGGCGCTACCCTTTCTTGTGTGCGTTACGGCTCCTGCGGACGCATTACAGTCTGGGTTAGACATCACGGACTTAATGTCCGTGACGTAATTCATCTAGCACTTGCGCATGCGCCACGGTTGCTATGGACGCACCAGCTGTTTACTGGGCGTTGTGACGCGGACGCTCCTGACGTCACTGGAGCGCCGCGCATTTTAGAGCCGTCCCTCATGTCTGCTCGGCGTCTCATTCCTCCGGCCACTGCCGGGACACCTCTACAAGGTGCGAGACGCGCATGAATCCACTACTCGCGGACACGTAAGTTTGTTTAACATCTATTAGCCCTCTTGGTGCTTATACACTTATGTGTCTATGTATTCCTTATACTGGGCTCTTTTTTGTTTCACCTAGATATCAATGCCCTTCTATGTTCATGCCTTGTTTTCCTGTGATATCTACATATCTCCTGTTCTCATTGGGAGTGTTGTGAGTATACCCAGGCTTTATGCCCTTATTAGGCTTTATTTGTTAGCCTTTTTTCCCTAAAGGTCTCTAAGCTCTTTATCATCCCCTGAGGCGATCAATATTGGAGGATCGAAACAAGTAGGGATGGGACCGATAGGTTTTTGTTTAGGGTTAGTGTTAATAGGGTGAGGTTCCTTTCAGGATCGCCCTTATCGGGGGCGTTATTCCTGTTGTATGTGTCAGGCTAGGGACTTGCAGTCCTCTTCAGGGTGGTTATAGGGCTGCATTAAACCATTGGTCCCTTGGCTCTGGTCGAATGAGCAAATATATTCTGTTTCTGCTTTTGTCTTTTGTGAGGGGGCATAAATATTTGTTTTAAATAAACATATTAAAGGTTAAGTTTTATAGCCATTCCTCTTTAAGGTTTTGTGTGAGACATCACTGGTACAACATCTGTGGCAGAGGACAGTAGAGACTGTTGGATAGACTGAACAAGTTTGATAGAAGCTTGATAAAAGCTGTAAACATGCGTTGCAAAAAAAATTCTATCAAAATGTGCTGTTTTAAAAAAGCGGTTAACTACCTAAAAAATAAAAAAATACAAATATATGGCTTTTTAATGATTGTAACAACTGAAATAATAACGTTAGCATATTATTGAAAATACATGGTGAAGGATGTAAAAAAAAAATTTAAAATCATGTCAGTTGCTTTTTTCTAAACAGTATTATTATTGTGCAAAAGTTGTAAAACATAAAAAACAAACCTTGGGCGACATGTCCCAAAAATGCCGTCCGTACACCAGTTTGAATGCGGCATAAAGTATCGTACACTCGCAATGTATCTCCTAATTTGTTCTGCGCTTATTTTGTAAAGTGGTTGTATTTGTCTGTCGGAATGTTTTAGGTGTTGCGCCTTTTTCGGCGAGTGTGTTGCTTGGGGTGCCTTTTTGGGCGTTCCGGCTTGTATACTTCAAAATTTGCCACATTTGTTAGTTCTATGCATTTGTTAACGGCGCGTAGGTTTGTTTTGGAGCACATGTTGTCTTCGCGGCGCATGTATGGATTGGGGTGCATGCTTTCTGGCTCCCTCCGAATTTTTGTCATAATTGCTTTTGAGGCGCATTAAAAAATTAGGCGCATTTGGCATTTGAGCAGAGTTGGGAGCAACATTCAACATCAGAGCACACACAGTAGGCGCACGATCTACAACTTCAACCAGCAGCCAGAAATAAGTACAGGACGATGTTCTGCAACGAACCCCGGAGCAAAAAATAAAAAGGGGCGCATTTGCACAGTGGCAGGTTATGTACTCACATTTTCACACACATCACTGCGCAGAACTTGTCGTCCACGAATGACGAAAGTTCGGAGAATGCAAATCTGACGCCACCAGCCGGCAAAAAAGGCGCACACTCACGCATGACAAAATGCCGCGATGTGCCTAAAATCACACATAGAAAACAGCCGACTGTGTAAGCCCCATAAAAATGTGGCGCACATGTACGGCTAAAAAAAGGCGCATACAGCAACACAAAAAATGGCGTACAATGCGCCGACAATCACCGTACACTTGGAGTACACTACAAAATCGGGAGACACATACGCCAAAAAACCAACGTTGCCGTGTTGGGACATGTCGCCCCTTGTGTGTAAAAATTAAATACACCCTTATGCATGGCTTTGATTTACTGATCATCAGCAAGTGTGGCTACCTCTTTAAAATTAGAAATGTTGGCAGTTTGTTGGTCTTTAATCTTCAGGTGTGAGATCACACAATGCCAAGAAAGAAAGGCATCAACATTGCTCATAAAGGGATAATTGTTATTACCTCTTATGGATTGATGAGCAATAAGTCCAATTCCAAACAGTTTGAAGTCCATCATTCCAAAGTGAGAAAGATTATTCACAAGTGGGAAACTTTCAAGACAGTTGACAATCTATCCAGGAACAGATTCACCCCAAGGTCAAAGCAAGCAATACTCAGAGAAACTGCAGAATACCCCAAAGCTGCATCTTAGACTCTACAAGCCTCACAGCAAGTATGGCTTGTTTGAAAGGGTTGCAAAAAGAAAGTACACAACTCCTGGTAAATGTATGTCCATAATGTACAATGCCATGTTTGGTGAAAACCAAACACCGCTCATTAGCTAAAACACTCCATATCTACTCTCAAGAATTGTGGTGGAAGTCTAATGATCTGGGCTTCTTTACAGCCATAGGACCTAGACACCTTGCAGCAGGAGTCGATCATGGGCTCCCCAATATACCAAAATATTCTAGAGTCAAAAGTGAGACCATCTATCTAACAGTCAAAATTCGCTCATGTAACAGGTAAATGATTTCAAGCACAACCTTATTTTCATTTTTCATCATCTTTAGCTTATGTGTTCCACTTTCCTTCTTCCTTAAAATGCAACCACAACGTAATTTGCTATTATGTTGTACTGACCTCATTTACCTACAACTTTTAAAATAGACATACCTAATTCATTGGCTATATACTGTAGATTAAACCAACTAAGATTAACCCAAACCATCTGAGCTTTCCATCAAGATAAAGGAGAATCAAGAGCAACTATTCCCTACTGCCCTTGCTACCCACAAGCTTGACTATCTCATTGTCCTCGGCATCTGGGTGGTGAAACTTGTTTTTTGGGAATCCTAGCCTAGAACTTTGAAAGGCTACTTAAAGGGTGTAGTTGCCTTCATTACCTTACTTGAAATGGCATTATACTGATGCACTAATCTCAAAGTTGAAATGAGGTAATGGATGATTGATACAGCGGTTCCCAGGTAAAATTCAGCGACCTTTATTTAGAAATCCATAAAAACTTGCGTAGCCCACCACCAGACGACACCGACAACCTCCCGTTAACACCGACGCGTTTCGGGTGGAAATCCACCCTTAGTCATGGCATAAAACATAACAAACATGACGCCCATATAATATTATGTCATAATTAGAGATGGGCGAATTTCCCGAAATTCGGTTCGTTCACTTCGCCGAATTTCTCGACAAAAAATAACTTCGTTCCGAATTACTTCGGGACAAATCACGTTAAAAATAGCTATTTCCAGGCTGCACAGAGCAGATGACTGCCGCCGCTCTTATAATCGCTTCACTATAAAATTCCCTGTGCACTTAAGAGGGCAAAACTGACCAAAAAACTGAAGGGGGAATGTAGCCTGATAAAGTCATGCGAGCGACAGCTGGAAAAAAACAAGCTGAGGGCTCAGGTGGCAACATCAGTGACAGAGTGTGGAGGTGACGGCGGCAGCCACAGCAGCATGAGGCCAGACAGTGGCACAATGGCATTCTGGAGGTGGCAAAAACAGGAGTAGGCCACGAGTGGAAAAACAAGGGGAAACAGCGGGGGTTGGGTGGTAAAGGTTCGGGGGAAAAAAGGATCCAAAAGGGGGAAAATAAAATTTCGGGAGGGGGTTCAGACAGGGCACAATGACAGAGTGTGTGGGTACGGCAGCAGCCACGCAGCAGTGAGGTCAGACAGGGGCAAAATGAGAGAGGTTAGGTCCGGCAGCAGCCACAGCAGCAGATGAGGTCAACGTGGCACGACGTGTGTGGGTAAAGGCGAGCCACAGAGCAGATGAGGTCAGACAGTGGACAATGAAGAGTGTGTAGGTCACGGCAGCAGCCACGCAGCAGAAGAGGTCAGACAGGGGCCCAAAAATGAACAGTTGTAGGTCAGGGCATAGCCACAGCAGCATGAGGTCAAGACAGGGACTGACAGAGGGGGGTGGTCTGGAGCACCCCACAGCAGCTTGGGGTCAGACAGTGGCACAAGACGTGTGTAGGCACGGCAGCGCCCGCAGAGCATGGGTAGACAGGGGCACAATGACAGCGTGTGAGGTCACGGCAGCACCACAGCCAGATGGGGGTCAGCTTGGAAATGACATTCGGGAGGGGAAAAAACAGGAGTAGGCCTCAGAGTGGGACAATGAACAGTGTGGGGGTCCGGCAGCAGCCACAGCAGCAGATGAGGTCAGACAGGGGGCACAAGACACAGTGTGTAGGTCACGGCAGCAGCACAGCACAGCAGGGTCAGCAGTGGCACAATGAAGAGTGTGTAGGTCACGGCATTAACCACGCAGCAGCATGAGGTCAGACAGGGGCACTTTTGACACAGTTTAGGTCCGGCGCACCCACACAGCAGATGAGGTCAACGGGGGCACAATGCACAGTGTGTGGTCAGGGCAGCGCAGCATAAGGTCATACAGGGGCACAATGACCAGTGTGGGTCATGGCCCGCAACAACAGCGCTGAGGCAGACGTGGCCATGACTTTTGGGGAGGTGGCAACAACTGGGAGGCCACAGGGGGCACAATGACAGAGAGTGGAGGTGGGGGTGGCGGGAGCAACAGCATGGGTAAAAAAAAGTGGCCATGACACGTCGGAGGTCAGGCAGCACCCACGCAGCAGCATGGGTTTCAACTGCACAATGAAAGTGTGGAGGTGGGTGGCAAACCGTCCCGGGTTTAAAGGT
Organism: Phyllomedusa bahiana; assembly: GCA_025379985.1. Lineage (NCBI taxonomy): Eukaryota > Metazoa > Chordata > Amphibia > Anura > Hylidae > Phyllomedusa > Phyllomedusa bahiana. The sequence goes on from JAODAL010003046.1 coordinate 169,025, forward strand.
TTGGGGGCGATGGGAAATGGCAGCAGATGTGTGGATCAGGGGGTGGCGGCATCAGTTTAGGGGCTGAGGAAAAAGTTGTTTGAACCAGACTCATTTCACAGTTTGGGTGAGGGTCATGGTGTGTTTTGGGACCAAGGCATTGGGTGTGGTTCCCAATTTCCCGGGACAAGCGGGTTCTCTTGGGGTAACGGGGCCCCCGCCACATGACACCCGCTCTGATGCCAAAATACGGGCCGGGCAGGACCTTTTCAAGCAAATCGGGCAAGTTCGGCCACACATCCAGTTTGGCGCCAGTAGTCCCGGGATCTTTAATGGGGGGCAGAGTGCTATCAAGTAGGCCCCACCTTTTTGGGCAGGGGCTGCTCCAGGTCCTGCTGCTGCTGGGACTGCCCCCCTTAGGGGGTGAAGGAAACTGTATCAGTGACTCCAGACTTTGGTTTTGCTGATGGAGGGGTACTGCTCCGACCTCCCCACCCTTCCCCAGCGCGTGGGGTAGTACGTGAGCGCTGGGGACCCCCCAGTAGACCCGCAGAGGGGACGATGCCGCACATAGGCAGCGGCCAAAAGACACGGAGGATTTCCCCAAGTATTTGAGCTTGTCCTCCCTCTCAATAGCTGGGAAAAAAAATCCCCTTTGGGGCCGGGAGCGAGGTCAATAGGGGAGAGCCAGAAGTCATCCCCCTGCCCGGGGCTGACTTTCGGGTGTCACTAGCCAGGCAAATAAGATGCTGCGGGCCATTGCACAAGTGATCCCAGGGGGTCCCGCCTCCATCAATCATCAAAGAATTACCGCTATTCCGTAAAATGTGAACCAAAAGATAATGGGCTTTTATAGGAAAGAGTCCTCCTTTTTCCCCAAAGTCCAAAGTAGATGAGTTATATGCCAAGATCAGTGGGGATAATTTCACCATTAAACTTCCTTTTTGCAAAAAAACACCCCATCTTTTTAGTTTTTTTGGCTTTGTTATACAAAAGTTACTAAAAATAACAATATAGTGTGTACAAAACTGGGGGCATTACCTTAGAAAGCGCTTGCAGGCTCAGATGATAGGAGTAATTTGACAACCCGGGCCCGCTGCAAGTGTGCAAGTTTCAGAGGGCCCGTCTCCTTTTTCAAGAAGCAAACCTCCATCTCCCCTGTATACTGCACGGGACTTCGGGTCTCTGCCTCGTCTTCCCCATCTCCATTTCCCCTCCCGTGTCCCCGCTCCTCCTCTCTTGAAACCCGGGTAGAAATTTCCACTAATTTCACCGACAATGCTTCTGCTCCAAAGTCCTCCCCTCCATTTCGTCCCCCCGGATCAGTGGCCCGAGATGTATCCCCCCGTTCCCCGTCCCCGCCCAGACAGATTTTTAGCATCTGTTCCAGGCATGAAGGTGGAATGCGTTTTCACCCGTAGTCCTGGCACTGAAAATAACTGGCCTCCTCGATTGGCCTCAACAAAAGGCAGGGGTCACGCATGAGCTGCCACTGGCTGACATCAAAGTTACACAGGGGAGTACTCCTGTCCGCCTGGATCATCAAAAAATCGTTAATGGCCTTTCTCTGTTCATACAGTCAGTCCAACATGTGCAGGCTGGAATTCCAACGGGTGGAAAAATCGCATATCAGAGTGTGTTGGGGGGAGGCTGTTCTGCCGCTGCAACTCGAGGAGGGTGTTCCTGGCTTTGTAGGAATGGATGAAGTGCATTCACAGTTTCCTGGCCATTTTCAGAATCTTCTGAAGATCGGTGGAAGACTTCAGGAACCTTTTCACAACCAGATTGAACACATGCACCATGCAGGGCGCATGGACCATCCCTCCTCGGTGCAGCGCGGACACCATGTTCCTCCCATTGTCCGTCACCATGGTTCCGATTTGCAGTTGGCGCGGAGAAAGCCACACATCGATTTCTTGCTGCATGACGCGGAGCAGTTCCTCCCCTGTGTGACTTCGTTCGCCGAGGCAAGCCAGGTGTAGAACTGCGTGACACCGCTGTGCCCTACACATGTGGTATGATGGAGCAGTACTTGTGGAGGCTGAGATGGTGGTGGTGGTGGAGGAGGAGGAGGCGGACATTGGCGCAGGAGCCGCAGTTTGACAACGTGGAGGAGAAAGCGGCGTCTCCTGTCCAAGTTGTTGGTGTGCCTGGGCCGGAAGCACATTCACCCAGTGGGCCGTAAAGGACATGTACTGGCCCTGACCGTAGTTACAGCTCCAGACGTCCGCGCTGCCGTGCACCTTGGAACAAACCGATAACCTCAAGGACTGGCCCACCTTCTGTTCTACATATTTATGAAGTGCTGGTACTGCCTTTTTGGAAAATAAATTACGGCTTGGAACTCTCCATCTCGGCTCGGCACAAGCCATTAGTTCTCTGAATGGTGCAGAGTCCACAATTTGGAAAGGGAGGGACTGCAGTACCAACAACTTGGACAGGAGCACGGTCAGCTGCTGCACCTTAGGATGGTTGGACGCATACTGTTGTCTCTTTGCAATCGCCTCACTGAATGACTGCTGGCGCCATGAGTAGCGAGGAGCAGGAGCATCTGGACCGGGAGATGATGTCAAAGAGAAACAGCTCCCTTCTGCAGAGGTGGTGGAGCCTTGACTGGCTGGAATGGCATGCGTGCCACTGGGCGCTGCTGCTGCTGCTGTTGCTGCGGCGGCAGGATGGACCACCACATCTGAGACACGTTTCTCCCAGGCCACCGGATGGTGACGCTGCATGTGTTGACGCAGGGCCGTGGTGCCAACGTTAGCTCCCTGGCCACGCTTCACTTTCTGCCCACAGATTAAACATATACCCATATTTGGCTCCTCCGGTGTCTTAGCAAAGAACTGCCACACCGCCGAGTATCGGATTTTACTGCCAACGCTCCGCACTGAGTGACTACTGCCGCCGCTGCCTCGCTGAGCCCCTGTGCCACTACTTTCTTGGACCTGCGAAGCGGGTTTTTTTACCCCGTGCCCGCTTGACTCCCGACCTCACACTGCTGCTATCCTGCTGACGCACGGCCTCACAACCCCCTTGCTGGCTGCTCCACTGCCTGACGCGCAAGCTGACCCCCTCTTCTCCTGACGATGATGAAGCCCTTGCCTCACCCGGCTCCCAAGTGCGGTCGACTACATCATCATCTATTTGTGTTTCATCCTCACTGCTGTCCTCATCACCAGTCTTGGTATGCAGAAGCTGACCCCTCACAACATGACCTCCCATGCCACTCTCAACATCTATACTTTGCCGCCTACTGCAAGAAGCAGGGGATATTGGCCCCATTTCTTCGCTGCCAAGTAGCTGCTGACTGCCCTCCTCAAATTGTTCATCCTCGCTATATAGTGGCGCTGAGCCCAGACCACATAGTAGATCTCTGGCTGAGGGAACCGGATGGGACAGAGGTGGGTTGAGGACAGGTGAGGGCCCGCTGAACCGCTCCCGGGCCATGCCAACTAAGGGTTGTGTCTGACGTTCCCACCGACTCTTGGCTGGGGTTGTCAGATGTCATCTGGGAGGAAGTGGATCACCTAGTCAACCAATCAAGAACCCTTGGGTTGCTATTCAGCACACGGCCGCTAGATGACAGCGGCAGTTGTGGCCTCACCGAGTGACCCCTGCTGCGACGTCCCCTTGCTGTGCTGTGACCTGGGCCTGGAATGTTTGTGCCTCTGCCACTCGCAGGTGAAGAGCCTGCCACCTCTCTGTCTGACATACTGTTTGTTCTAAAATGTACAGACACTGTTTGATGAAGATATCTGTATATGATAACTACACACCCTGTATTTGACTCCAAATGAACCCTAAGAAGCTTGGGTAACCCTTGGATATAAATTGTGCTCCACAACTGGGCAGGAAAAATTGACTTGTATGTATCGTTTAAAAACTCTGTGTATTTTACTGAATATAAAAGCACAAAAAGGCTTAATTAACCTTCGGACATGAATTATGCTACAGAATTTCTTCTGTGGCGGTGAAAAACAAAGTATCTTTTAATGAGTACAAATGCAGAACAACGCTTAATTAACCCCTGGATGTAAATTGCGCAAAAGAATTGAGCAGCCACAAACTACTAGCTTTGTAGCGTGTTACAATTGCGTGTTTTCTATGCTTACACAACAAAGAGAAAAAATTTGTAATTAACCTTTGCTTGTGAATTATGGTACAAGAACATTGTAATTTTTGGTGGTGAAAAAAAACGGTTTATTTTTGTCACCACAGCAGTAAATCATCGCTTAATTATCCCCTGGATGTAAATTGCACAAAAAAATTGAACAGCCAAAAAACTACTAGCTTTGTAGTGTGTTAAAATTGCGTGTTTTGTAAGCGACACAACAAGAGAAAAAATTGTAATTAACCTTCGCTTGTGAATTATGGTACAGGAAAAATTGTAATTTTTGGGGGTGAAAAAGACGTTTTATTTTGTCACCACAGCAGAAAAAAAAAGCTTAATTAACCCCTGGATGTAAATGCGCCAAAGAATTGAGCAACCGCAAACTATAGCTTTGTAGCGTTTTACAATTGCTTTGTTTTCTACGCTACACAACAAGAGAAAAAAATTGTAATTAACCTTCGCTTGTGAATTAGGGTAAAAGGGAAAAATTTGGGTAATTTTTGGCGGTGAAAAAGACGGTTTATTTTTGTCACCACAGCAGAAAAACAACGCTTAATTAACCCCTTGATGTAAATTGCGCAAAAGAATTGAGCAGCCACAAACTACTAGCTGTATAAAAATCAGTTCTTCAGTAAGAGCTATCACAATCAGCCGCGGCAGCACCTTCCCTGATCAGTACAGTGAGAGCGGTATGAGCTCCCAGCGTCGCGCCCGGACTTATATAGTGCGGTGACGTCACAGAATCCCACCGGTCTCTGATTGGCTTCATCTCTGCAAAATGTCATGCAGGCTATGCCCTTCTTCCTCCCAGAGTGCTTTGTCCCATGTAACGCCATGTGCTTGCAGCCATTTTATCAATCAAAAGCACACTTCGTTCACCCGAAGTACCCCAAACTTCAACTTCGTTCAGAACCGAAGTTTTCCTGAAATTCTAAACGAATTCCACTTCGTTAGAATCAATTCGCCCATCTCTAGTCATAATATTCAAATATTATTCTCAAAGTACAGTGATCCTTCAAGTTACAAGAACCTCAAGATACAATATTTTCAACATACAATGTTCATTCCTGGGACATTGTATGCTGAGCATGGTTTTAAAATACAATGTCACAGACACTGATCTAGCCAATTATCATGAATATTGTAAAACATCTGTATTAGTGAGGTGCGTGCAGTGATTGGCAGTGTAGTAGCACCTCTCTATGATACAGTGCGGTACTACAAGTTCTGTACAGCTCTTTACATGTGCAAGGATAAGTGGCTGCTTTATGCACCAGATGAGACACATTTTTTCTTGTACTTGTTGTATAAAGTATATGACCCAAAGAAGCTCCTATCCACAAACTAAAAAGTGATTTCCAGCTTCCAGCAGCTCTTTCTGATGCTATATATAAAGACTTGCTTTATCTGTTCTAGTTGTCTGCTTCATTTTCTTGAATTTTCTTTTTGCATTATGTTGGGTAACATTTGAGGCCTCAGAACCACTTACCAATTTTCCGTAGCTATGGCTTTAACATACAATGGTCGTCCTGAAACCAATTAATTTTGTATGTTAAGGGACCTCTGAATTCTATAATGATTACTAGTTCTTTTTAAAGTAAGAATTTGGAACATTAAGAATGAAATGACAATGTTAAATGACTTCTGGATTAACATTTAAAATGTTATAAAATGCAGACTTCCTAATTTAACAGTGATTAATAGGTAATAGTTCCTTATTTCACATGCTGCCCTATCATTTTTGGCGTCTCTTCTTCACTTTAATAATGAGTCCTTAAAGTCTTCAAAACTGGAGGACATCTAGGACCATTACTGGTAATGTCAGTAAAAATATAATACCTTTAGATGCTGCTGCCAGCAAATTTCATGCACAATGAAGGAGTTGTATTCACATTGTGGGGATAAGAAGGATGCTAATGTGGGTTATATTGTGATAAGGTGAAATGCTCTAGGCAACTTATGCACTGTTTCTATTGGCAGAATTGCACTTACAACATACATCCTTTTTAGCAATATCTGACCTCATGAGTAAAGAATATTATTACGGCACTGTGCTGTTTGGCGATAGGTGGACACAGTTTGGCTCTGTGTGGGTATAACATGGGTCTGTGTAGGTGCTTTATGGCTCTGTCAGAATCTTAGGTGGTATAAAAAGTTAAAACGTTCACTTCTAACAAGACCCTGAACCCCTTTATATGTTTTTTATACCTCTTGACAGACACTTTTCATATTCTACAAATCTGAGAACTTGAACTCAGATGCCTCTGAAAAATCCAAAACTAGGCTAAGCACTTAAAGGGCTCTTGAAATATCCAGGACAGATCTGAACAGTTTTAAAAGATTTTAACAGTTCAATATTTCCCATCTTGTTCAAGGACAAAGTTGACACTGCAGCATTTTTTCTTTCAGTATAATAAAACACAGCACTGTTCATTTGAAACTTTTGGACTTAAATATTCCTCGCAGGCATGATGATCTCATATTCTTGCAATTTCCAAGGTGACAAAGCTTTGTATAAATATACTGTTATTAACTGCTTATTTTTGGATGTGACATTGAGATGATACATTGAATATCGACTTCTGCTTAATAAATTTCAAAAGGACAAATTTAAAACAATGCTTGGCAAGAAAATGCTGCAAGTGTATAATATATAGGCATGTGTGATTAATGCCATAACATTCAGAGCATTAACTCTTAAACTAGTGTTCCCTTAAAATGCTTATATTTCCAGGGTTCATTCTGAGTACAAGGCTCAGCAAGTGCAATCTTTACTTTGATGTTTTTTGGGTTATTGGCAATATTTCTAAATGGAACCCTACCATTATTGAGAAAAGGGAACAAGAATGTAACTTTGTTGCAATAGGGTCCAAAAGCAGCAATCACAAATCTATGATAACTGGGAAAGTTGAAAAAAACACAGTTGAAATGATGGTAAGTATTTAGCATTTCTTGTGTAGTGGGAAATGGCTCTCCACCTCAATCGAACATAACCAACAAGGAGTCTTTTCTATAGACCCCTGGTGGAAATTAGAGGTGGCTGGTTACAAATATTCACAAGTTAAAGTCAACTAGTGATGAGAATCCAACACATTTCTAACTAAGCAAATTTCAAAAAGGGTTTTCGGATCTTTTAAAGTTTTTAAAAATGGCTCTGAAAATTGTAAAATAATAGTAAAAGAATTCAAAATTATCTAACTTATTGGAGCACACTGTAAATCACAGGGCTAAGAGGGAGGAATATTTTCATCTGAGAATTGTGCTATTCCTTTCAGGGTTTTATTAGTCAAAAATAGAGTAAGTCTTGAAAGATGATGAAAGGTGAGGATCTTGCATAAACCTGACCACAGAGGAATGGTACAGCGAATAAAGTTGAGGGGACATGAGAAAGAAATGCATCCCAGAATTTTCTCACTTATGAGACACTGATGTATTGTGTAGTCAAATGGGCACAATTCTGAGTTGTAGCAAAATGCAAAGGAGTTGGTTGGTGGATAGTGGTTGCTGTTTGGTTTTTGGCTTTAGTGTCTATTCACACCAAGGGCACATCTAGATGGCATGGTTTTTAAGTCAGATTTTTGGTCGGTTTGGGGATTTTTAAACTGTCTGAAAACTGACTATAAACCATCCCATGGACTTCAATAGAAAATCTGATCTGTAGTCTACACCACTCAGATGGCCGGATATCAAATCCAGCGCTTTTCAAAATTCTTGGAACATGTACATTCTTCCACTGGATTTATAATGGAAAATTTACTGTTCCAATGTTTAGGGGGATGGCTGAATCTGAAAACCGTGGCCAAAAATGGGCGACAAAACTGCCCAAACAAGATCAAATACTGTCAAAATCTACTTTTACTGTAAGAGAAGGTCTTCTGCTCTACCCAATCTTAAAATCTCTCCTTCACTGTACCCTCTCAAACTAAGGTGTTAAGTGGGCTCAGTTTCTCTCTCTTCCAGTCATGGTTGCAGTGAACCTTATGGTTCTCTGTCCAGTTATCAGCTTGGTCTTTCTATTCCAGGTCTTGTAGTATCACAACTGTGGTATCAAGTCAGTCACAGTCATGGTATATATATATATATATAACTGGACAGAGAACCATAAGGTTCACTGCAACCATGACTGGAAGAGAGAGAAACTGAGCCCATATAGATAAATATATATCTTAGCTGCACACCAGATTACAAGCATCCACCCAACACCTTTTACTTTAATATCATTTATAAGATCATTCCACTTAGAGGAGTGTTCTCACGAAGGAACATCTGCTTTACAGGTTGGCTTGTAGCAAGCTACATGCCAACTGTGTGTGAGAATGAGGGCAGCACTTGTGGCTTTCCCCCTATTCTTTTCTATGGGATTTCTAAATTTAGCCAAGCACACTTACTTGGCTATATTCGGAACTCCCATAGATGATAATGGGGATGACGGCCACATGTGCTACCCTCCTCATTCTCACACATTCCACCTATGAGCTGACCTGTTAAGTAGATGTTCTTTCGTGGGAACACCATATTAATGCATTGAGGCACTAGTGGAGCCTGTTAGATTGTGTACACTTACAAGGCTTTTTAATCAGGACCCTTTAGAAATTTGGCAATCAGAGTTTGTGTAGCCAATATAATCTACCATATTTTTTCCTTTTTTGTATGCATCCCTTTAGTGCAATGTGATTTTTTGTACCAGGTTTTAGTAGATTAAAATAAAGCATTTTTGAAATTTTTTAACTGGATCTCTATTCATCTGGCTGAACTCCCCCTTGGTGTGGAAGCTGGCAATCTCCATTTTACTACAATTCATGTTTGGGAATGGTCATCCCTTAAGCTGTGTCTCCATTGGATATCAAAGGAGGAGTGGGTGAGCTGATTTACTTTCTTTTTTTGCCCTTTAGTAATACCCTCTATCAACAGGGCACAAAGGCTGGAACGTTCTCAGTCTTCTACTGTAACAAACAAAGGACAAAATAACTACTGCTAAGTGGAGCAACCAACCATGAAAAAGTTAATGTAGTCACAAGTATTTGCAGCAGACTATGGGCACACAATATCTTTTTTTCACATAGGTGTTTTTCACAGCATGCTACACAATGTGCAAACTTCCATACAGTGGTTTCTGTGAAACATACTGTGTCCAATGCTTTAAAAGCAACAGTGCCTTCGGCATCCCTTGAACTTTTCAATCTTTTGCCACATTTCAGGCTTCAAACATAAAGATTTAAAATAAAAATTTTTTTGTGAAGAATCAACAAGTGGGACACAATTGTGGAGTGGAACGAAATTTATTGGATATTTTAATCTTTTGTAAAAAATAAAAAACGGAATAGTGGGGCGTGCAAAATTATTTGACCCCCTTAAGTTAATACTTTGTAGCGCCATCTTTTGCTGCGATTACAGCTGCAGGTCACTTGGGGTATGTCTCTCTCAGTTTTGCACATCGAAAGACTGAAATTCTTGCCCATTCTTCCTTGGAAAACAGCTCGAGCTCAGTGAGGTTGGATGGAGATCGTTTGTGAACAGCGATTTTCAGCTCTTTCCACAGACTCTCGATTGGATTCAGGTCTTGACTTTGACTTGGCCATTCTAGCACCTGGATACGTTTATTTGTGAACCCTCCATTTTTAGATTTTGCTTTATGTTTGGGATCATTGTCTTGTTGGAAGATAAATCTCAGTCCCAGTCTCAGGTCTTTTGCAGACTCCAACAGGTATTCTTCCAGAATGTATTTAGCTCTATCCATCTTCCCATCAATTTTAACCATCTTCTCTGTCCCTGCTGAAGAAAAGAAGGCCCAACCCATCATGCTGTCACCACCATGTTTGACAGTGGGGATGGTGTGTTTAAGGTGATGAACTGTGTTGCTTTTACGCCAAACATATCGCTTTGCCTTGTGGCCAAAAAGTTCGATTTTGGTTTAATCTGAGCAGAGCACCTTCTTCCACATGTTTGGTGTGTCCTCCAGGTGGCATGTGGCAAACTTTAAACAAGACTTTTTATGGATATCAATCAGAAATGGCTTTCTTCTTACCACTCTTCCATAAAGGCCAGATTTGTGCAGTGCACGACTGATTGTTGTCCTATGGACAGACTCACCCACCTTAGCTGTAGATCTCTGCAGTTCATCCAGATGATCATGGGTTCTTGGCTAATCTTGATCAGTCTTCTCCTTGTTTGAATGAAAGTTTAGAGGGACGGCGGGTTTTGTAGATTTGCAGTGGAATGATACTCTTCCATTTCAATTGATCGCTTGCCAGTGCCCCTTTGGGGGATGTTTAAAGTTTGGGAAATCTTTTTGTATCCAAATCCGGCTTTAAACTTCTCCACAAGCATTGTAACAGTGATTTGAAGATCATTAGTACAAGATTCCTATGGGAACAAGTAAAAAAAAATTGAAAAAGTAAAAAAAATAAAAATAAAGCACAAATAAAAACAAACAGAAAAATAAAGTTATGGCTCTCAGACTATAGCGATGCAAAAATGTGTTTTCGTTTTTGTAGTTTTTTTATTTTGTACAAGAGTAATTAGGTATCGCTGTAATCGTATTGACCTGCTGAGTATACGGTAGTTAGCTAATCATTTGTACGGCATAGTGACCGCTTCAAAAAATAGAAATAAAAAAATGCTACCAGTATTGCTGTATTTTGTACATCCCGCCTCCCAAAAACCTTGATAAAAAGCGATCAAAGCGTCATATGAACCACAGCATGGTACCAATAAAAACATCTACTCATCTTGCAAAAAACAAGTCCTTAATCAGCTCTACATACAGAAGAATAAAAAGTTTGGGCTTTCAGACTATGACGATATATAAAAATGCTGTTTTTTTTTTACAAATGCCTTTCTATTTTGTAAAAGTAATAAAACATAAAAAAATATATAAAATTTATATAATTGTAAATGTACCGACATAGTAAAGTTTTCCTTTTATATATACCGCATGATGAACCTGGTAAAAATGAAGCCCAAAAAGCAGAACTGCATTTTTTCCCCCCATTTTCATGGTCTAATACTAAAAAAACTATGAAACACTTGTGCACCAAAAATGCACAATACACCCCTAGACGAGATCCATGAGGGTTGTTGAATCCAAGACGGGGTGACTTCTGGAAGGTAAGCACATAAGTTACACCCACATATAGTGTATTGCCGAACTTGGAAGAAATTGGGTAACAAATTTTGTGATGCTTTTTTTCTAGGATTCCTTGTAAAAATTAAACATTTAAGCTAAAATTGCACTGTTAAGGTTGATGTAATTCCTACATTATACTACCCTGGATACATTCCTTACGTTTCCAATATGGGATCAGGTGAGTTTATTAAGTTTTATCACCTTAGGGTGTCTTAGAATTTGAAATGGCGCTTAAAGAAAATCGTTATGAAAATGAGACCCCAAAGTCCAGTAGGTGTTCTTCCTATTCTGAGGCTTGTGGTTGTCAAATAGTGCATTAGGCCCACATATGGGATATCTCTAATAATTGGGGGAATCAATATTGAGTTAGATTTCCCTATTATCATCTAATGTGTTACAGTGAACAATGGATAAATATTCAAAAACTGCAAAAAGGTGAAATTTTGAAATTTCACCTCCACTTTGATTTCATTTATGTGAAACACCTAGAGGGTTAATAAAGTTCCTAAATGTTGTTTAAAATACTTTAGGGATGTAGTTTCTTAGATGGAGTAATTTTTGTCTGATTCTGCGCTAAAGGAAATTATTAACATGATAAAATTAAAAGATAAGCATAAGCCGACCTGAATACGAGCCAAGGCACCTACTTTTACCACAAAAAACTGGGAAAACTTATTGACTTCAGTATAAACCTAGGGTGGGAAATGCAGCAAGTGACTCCCCTTCATTAACCTGGACAGACAGCCATAGCAAAGAGCAGCAGCTAGAGGACTTGGTGCCACCATGTATGAAATAATTGTCCCCAGTAATTAGCCAGGTAGGGCTGTCCCTGTAATTAGCTAAGTAGAGCTGTCCCTCTAATTAGCATATAACGATGTACCTCCATTATATCGATGACATGATTGTCATCTGGACTGCAGGTGAGGAGGCCCTACTTCAATTCCATAATGACTTCAATGACATTCACCCTACCATCAACCTTAAACTTAGCTATTCAGAGAGCAAAATCCACTTTCTGGATACCACAATAAACATTAAATACCATTGGCTGCTCACAACAACATACCACAAACCTACAGTCAGAACGGCCTGCCTGAGAAACGACAGCTTCTACACCAAGCACACAAGACAATCCATTATATACAGTCAGGCTATATGATACAATCGTATTTGCTCTGACAAGGCAGACCTGGACAAGCATCTCCTGGATTTGAAGATGAAATTCCTCCAATTGGGATACAAAACAAAAGTGATGGACAATAAATAACAAAAACTGCAGCATTAACAGGGGACAGTCTGCTCACATATAAAGAGACCCTGAATTA
>JAODAL010003047.1:0-62500 GCA_025379985.1 Phyllomedusa bahiana
GACAAAGAAAAATCATAACAGCAATGTATTTGGTAACAGTCTTCATTTACCTTTCCCTAAATGTTAAAAGCTAATCATTGCGGTGAGATCCAATCCTGAAAATACAAGCCATCTGGCCCACCTGTGCACTGTGCATTCATCAAATTGTATATATTTAAAAGATAAATAAATAGTCCCAAAATCCAGCAGTTTTCACACTGGCCACTGATCCTTAGACTGACACTTCCTGCTCTGTAGAGATCACCTTTCAGCAGTCTTGTCATTATTAAAACACTTTTATTTAAGACCAGTTACATTTAGTCATGGGCACAGCTCTCTCAATGCACAGGTCACAGAGCACATTAGCTACTGGAGGCCTTGTTTTTTACATGATGAGCTGTATTTTATTCAGACATCATTCTATGCATTTTGAGTAAATAGTAGCATTTCATTTACATGGCTTTTTTAGTATGAAGAAACGAATAAAATAAGCAAAACCACATTTTTTTTACAACCTTCATCAATATACGGTAACTAATACAGGGCATAGCTTTATTGTACAGTAGGTCAGGACGAATAAGAAAATAGTTACTGGCATTTTTTTTTTACATTGATAATTTTTTTTACACAACTTCTGCATATTCAGTATCCACAGTATAATTTACTTTCATTAAAAATTTTGTAGTTTTCTCGCTAAAAAATCTGAAGTCCCTACCGCTAGGTGTTTCCCTTTCAGCTAATCTGACAGCCATTGCCTGTTGTCATGAAGGGTCGTTCTCTAATAACAGAGACACCAAGTCAGACTACAGATAGTGGAGGGGAGGCTACAAGAGACAGCCTGCCTATACTGCCACCAATATGACAACAGAGGATAATGGCTGGCAGCTGATTCGTCGAGCTCTATGGTAAGAGAAGTCACAGCCAGACTTCGAGATAAGGGACATGCCCCTTGCTGAGGAAAGTGTGGCAATAGTACTGTAGTAGCAGTAGCATAGTAAGAAACAGAGTCAAAGGTCATAATCAGAAAGGCCATCATAATGTGACAGTATGGTAGCATAGTCAGGACTGGAGACAAGAGCCAGTCAAGAGTAGAATTGTAGGTACCAAGAAAACAATCTCAATTCTGAGACTGGAGTGATATGCAGGAAAGAGGTCAAGGTTAATCAGTAGTCAAGATTAGGATGAATAGCAAAGGAACGAGAGTCAGGCAAGAGTGTGAAACACAATCTGCAGGCAAGTCGTTGCAGACTAATTCTTCTTTGAATTGCTGCTATGTCTGATAGTTTCAGCAGGCACCAGTTGCACTGGTAGGACGCCATGGCTAGAACCAGCAAGGCCACAGCTAATGCTGGGACCAGTGGGGGAGGCTTTCCTACACCCCCGTCGTCAAGTGAGTAACACAAACTATAAGAAGGTTGCAATGAATCAGAGAAAAATAGTTTAGTAAACTGGAAAAACTTATTTGGGTCTGAAGGGAAAAGTAATTTCAGACAATTTATAGAATTGAATCTTTGAATAATCTTACGAAAATTCATTTAGTATGTGGCCAGCTTAAGTGTGTAATCGATGCAACTAGACAACTGTGTCATCTGTCATAGTTACATATGTTTTATCTGGCAATTTCCACATCTTAGAGACAACTCCAATAGAAGGACTTTATTTGGTTGATGTAAGGAAGAAGGCATCCAACTTTACCTTTAAAAATAGTTTTTTTACCTTGTGTTCCGTAAATAGATGTTGCATACGATATATTTCTCATACACCATTTGCTTTGATATTGCTCTGGAAGTTTGCACATTTGTGACATACACACAATTTTTTTAATTGCCATTTAATAAAATACATTTTATTAATATTGCCCTCCAGGTGTGTAAAATAAATTAATATTTTGGCGTCACTGGATTTCTACCCTATAATCTACCTTATATAGGTTTCACATATTATTTTTTACCTAACACAAAATCTGTGTATGCAAACACCAAGCACAGGTCAACCATCCAGATATTGATCTGAAACCTTTGTGTATAAACCCAGTCTACAAGAAGTAATTATGTATTGTGGTTTTCCTGTTTGCGTGCTACTAGACTGAAGATCACCAACCTCGTTTATCCGCTCTCATCGTTTGTACTGATTTTAATCCAGAAGGTCTGTAATTAAATGTACCACTACAGAAGGGGATGTTTGTTTTTTGTGCTCAATTGCTTAGAAAACATTGGTCAGATGTCTCTGAAGGATAAGAGCCAGAGATGGAGAAACATCATTTTAATTCTAATCCATTAATTTGCCATGGAGGAACAGAGATTAAATCAGCAATTGTTCTTTACCATGCTACACAAAAACCCTAATCAACATGAAAACAATAGAATAATCTTGCAGCACCTATTTTTAATGAAGAGCTGGAACATGAATTTTAATCTAATGAAACATCAAAGTGGAACGCATATTTTTAAGCGCACTGAAACTAAATTGTATGAAGACGACCAGATTGCAGCCATTTGCCCATCGCTTGCAATGCAAAATGTAATGGTACCAAAAGCAGAACTAAATGTGTTTTTCACTGCTGCTTGGGGGGATCTTTGATGATTCAGTATGAGAAAACTAATTAACGCCTTTCAGAGGAAATTTAGTTACAACGCAGTTCTTTGCAATTTGGAAAGAACACACTCTCAACCTAGTTATTGGAATATAAAGACGAATGAGTAAAATGTGGCATTAACAATTATCTTAAAACAATGACACTATCTGTTCAGAATGTGGAGCACATTTTAGAAGTTACAAGCTTCCGTTACACGGTTTTGACAAAGCAAAAGTTGATGCCATTGAAACTTACTTTACAAGAGTTGGCTATAGCTATAAATAATTCACATTAATTTATAAGCCTTGCTCAAGCCAGGCAAACTAAATTATGCAGCTTGTGACATGCTGGAAATTACTCCTATCACAGCAAACAAGAATTCTTATAAAATTGGCTTCTCGCTGCTTAACACCTTAAAGATCCATCTAGTTTAGCCATAACTTTTTTCTTTTTGTGTTGACAAAGCTGTTTGATGGCATTTTTTTGTTGGAACACTTTTAGCGGTTATTGGATTGCATATAATTTATTAGTTAACGTTTATTGATTTTTTGGTGGCAATAAAAAAACCCAGTAAGTTTATCATGGCTTTTTTTTTACTTGCATTTATGTCACGCACAGTGCGGTATAAAAAATTTGTTTTCTTTATTTTATGGGCTTGTACACTGACAGCAATACCAAATTTACGCCGTTTTATGTTTTAGTACTGTTACTGCATAAAAGCAATGTTAATGCAAAAAAAATAAAAAAAATAAAGGTGCTATATTCTGAGTATTTTTTGGCACCATTTTGGTGAATACAAAAAACTGTACTTTTTAACTTTAATTTTTTTATCCCACTTGTAGAAATGGAGATGGTTCAATTACTTCTATAGCACATTTGAAACCTTAGGTACAGGTACGCACCCCAATATGCCTTCATTAGCTCTCTGCCTGGCATACCTTTAAAATTTTTCAAGTAACATTCTTTTGTACCGTATCTGTGGGGCATATTTTGGCGCACTTACACGCTGAAGTATGCCTGTAAATACACCGAGTGAACACCCTTTTAGGGTTCATCCACACAACAAGTATTTCAAGTCTAAATCCATGTGGATTCTGACTTGAAATACTCATCTAAAACCCAATGTAAGATCATCCCTACTGACCTTATTAGCCATAAAATGCTTATTTTCGGAGGTTGGTTTTTTTAAGGGTAAAAAAAAAAAACTTGGAACATGTTCAATTGTCTGCTGTATTCCATGTCAAGAACCGCATACAAAACATCTCTTATATCAGATCAATGGCACTCGCTTTCTTACTGTAAATCCACGGGAAAAAATTGACCTAATAACCACATGAAAAACTCGCTGAAAACTGTGTTGTCTGACATGGTTTTCAATAATAGAATCTGACAAGAATATTTTACTAGTTGTGTGGACATACCCTTATTATAGCAAGGCATTAGGCCACAATTTAAGCACAGCCTAATAGAGAGATACCAACATCGGACTGGGGGACATCAAAAGTATTTGACAGGAAGAGCCCTCTCCTTCTGTCAGGCACTTCAAATGCCACAGTAACTACTGACCATTGTCAAAACACTGTGATTTCTGTTATCTCTGATCCTGGCAGTCATTGCTAGAGCCTGATTGTATAGTACAGCTGTGCTCTCGCAGCAATCTCTTAGGCAGTACCCATAAGATCGTTATGATGGAAATATCCATCATGATATGGGAACTCCCACCTTCTTCTGATGATGAAAAAAGAGGATTTGATGAGAACACTTTAATACAACTTATCAAGTTTTGTGTGCCATACTAAAACTCTCCAGGTACCCGAACACAACAGACATATTCCCTTACTGAATATTTAATTTCAAACACAGCCAGTTGGTGATGATGTGCTTTTCTGCTGTTTTTTTATTGCTTAAACTTTGGTACAATCAGCACGTTAATATTATTGTACATGTCGGTATACAGATAGCAATACCAAATGTGTATGTTTAAATATTTTCATATTTTTAAGTACTTTTCCTGTTTTATGGTAAAAGTAATTTTTTGGTCGCTGCCTTAAAAGTGATAACTTTTTTTTATACACACAAACCAGCAAACAGCCCATTTCAGACATTCTTGGCATATTAACAGGATATGCTAAAAATGTCTGATAGGTGCAGTATCCCATAATCTTCTGTGCAGAACAGCTCTCCCTATTCATTTTAATGGGAGTTACAAGTACAGCAAAGAACACTTGTTAAGCTGTATTGCACATATTATATTCTTCTTTCCGTTTCCCACTTGAGTTGTAAGAAAAAAACCTGAACACTGTCTGCTGGTTGGGGATAAAAAAATAAATAATTAACCTTTGAAATCCAGTTCATTACAGCACCTCCGCTGTTCCTGATGCTCCCAGTGATGAGGTTACATTCATTGGACATGTGATCCTGCAGCCAATCACTGACCTCAATGGTCACATATCATTCATACAGGAAGAGATTACCTGTCAGTGTTTGGCTGCAAAATCACACGCTTAAAGGGATTTTGCCAAGAAGTGAGTTCCTCACCTAACAGGCTAATACTCCCCTCTTGAGGCTTGAAAAAAGGGGCGTTGTATTGCTGTGTTTAACAATCACTCCACCTCCCATGCACGTTCCTGATATTCAGTCTCTGTACTTGAGCAAACATGTTATTTGGCTAATCCATAGGGAATAACTGTATTGTGCACAAGTTTCTCCCTCTTATCTGCTCAGAAGAGAAGATAAGCTCCTAGCAGGCAGTGTTCTTTCATTTGTTCAGGAACTGCTGCAGGGGAGGGGGTAGGGCTGGGCAGGGAGCATCTGCATGTTTACTCAGATAATTACATTACAACCAGTGGATGCTCTATACAAAAGACACAGGATATTTTCTCCCCAGTCCCTTCAAAGCTCGTTCATGTTCCCTGCCATCAGATAAGAAGTGCAAACAACGCAAGGCAGATCAGCTCCTGTCAGCTCCTGGTCTTGTCTAATGTAAACTGTCCAGAAACTAAGGGCATGTAAGTCAGGCTGTAGTTCTCAGAGGCTTCACTTTTTTTAATGACATATATTTAGAAAAGTGATTAAATACCCATTTTGGAGGATCCCATGTTAACATTAGATCGTGGCAAGACCCCTTTAATAAACACAACGTCTTCAGCAAGGACCATCAGGAGTAAAGATGCCCCTAGTGCAGAGAGGATATCAAAGGTAGTTTAACTTTTCTTTTTCTGTTTTAGTCCCTTCTTGACAATAATGGACAAACCCTCTAAAGGTTCCTAAAATTAGCACATGACATGTTCTCATTATGAGGTTATACAAAATATTTAGCCATATAGAACAAGCAATGGTTAAAGCGATATCAGCACTTCGCAACTGTAGTATATGAAGTCATATTTGAAGTGCTGGGTTTCAGACTAAAATGAGAGTACAAATCAAGCACAGATCCAATCTATTGAACAGCAAACTAAACTTTGAACATTCTTAAATGTGCTTCATGTTAGCTTGAAATACTACATTTAATCTATACTTTTACATAAGATTCCTTGAGGGCTACCTCCAAAATAAAAGGGGACTGAAAGAATTTTTGATGAAAAATCCAAGATCTTTGGAAAAAAAAATAAAAAAAACTTTAACAGCTGATAGGTATTTTAGAAAGATCAAAAAGGAATAATAAAATAATTTCTGAAAGATATCTTTAAAGGGCTTAGATATCAAAGCAAAATTGTAGATATTGTATGAGCTTTGAAGTATCAGATTTCAAATATGCTTGATGATAAATGCAATTTAGAAGTGTTAAACAAAAAACATGCTATCTGTCAGAGTTTAATATGTGTACATTCATATTTAAACAAGTGTTTTAAATGAAACAAATAGAAACATCTGGGGAAATTAAATCAACAAATTGTCACCAATAGAGAAAATATCCCTGGACTTGCCGCTGTCTTTATTTGCTAAAGAAAAAAAAAAGCTTTGAAAAAAGAAACCTTTAATATATATATATATATATATATATATATATATATATATATATATATATATATATATATATATATACACACACACCGTCATAGTGGGAATAACATTTAATTTAAATGACAATCAAATGCTTGAACTTTCTCTTTTACAAGGTGTTATGTTTTTAAACTAACAATGAAAAGACCCGTTATTGTTCAGAGCTTAAGCTTGGTGATAAGCCATGTGATATATGTAACAAAAACAACATGTAGCGACATGTATGAATCCCGACACTGACAGGTCAGTTCTAAATAGCTTGTCTCACTACAAGGATTGCTTTTTATATTAAAGATCTTGCAAAAATAAGTCACTTTGCAATATGTGTCCATTAACAGTGTCCTAGCTATTCCTAGATATCCCCTCTTGTATGTGCTGCATCAGCTCCTCAGGTCGCTATAGCTACAGACCTGTTTAATCTCTCGGGATAGGTTGCCAGTGCTGGTTGCTATAGCTACAGACCTGTTTGATCTCTCAAGATAGGCTGCCAGCACTGGTTGCTATAGCTACAGACCTGGCTTATTCTACAGCATAGTAGAAGCCAGTAAACACGCCCCTGAATTCAAAATGAAACCAAGAAAACAGGACTGAGGTTAGATGAATCAGTGTAGTGAAAAAAACCCTTTAATGTAGAATGCGCCAGAATGTATAAACCTGTTCTTCTGCAGATCATACATACAGGCGCAGTCTAGTGTCAATACGACAAGTCTGGCTCATGCAGACCAACTTTAACCTGGTCTGGCTGTTCTAACTGTTCTGTGCATAACTTGGCATCAAAGAATCATAAATGTGTCTTCTTCTATGAATGTGGTGTGACACTCCCCCAGAACGCCCCAAATCTTTGGCATACTAAAAAATGTCTTTGGCTCATTACGAAGGGACTTATCGCGCCAAAGTTTGCAGTGCACCTGTTCATACATTCTTTTTGGCTCAAAGTACTCCAGAAAACTGGCACAGCTCCAATCATACATGTTGCCCAAAATCTCTGAGGCTGGGTCCTCATGGTGTTTTGTTGACGCATCAGTACTTGCTCTATTTTTTCCATTAAACCACTGTATCCTGTGTCGGAAAGCCAATAGATTCACATAAATATCAGCACTACATGTCCCAGGTTTGCAAGCGGCATTCACAGGA
The DNA here is from genome assembly GCA_025379985.1 of Phyllomedusa bahiana. Lineage (NCBI taxonomy): Eukaryota > Metazoa > Chordata > Amphibia > Anura > Hylidae > Phyllomedusa > Phyllomedusa bahiana. The sequence continues at coordinate 7,691 of JAODAL010003047.1, forward strand.
CCCTACCTGCCAAACAATTAACTCAATATAATTCACTGTGCCACAATTCACGAATTGTGGATTTTTCCCAGTTCTTCTTTAATAGAAACACTTTAAAAAACTCGAAATACAAATATGGTAGCAAAATGTTCATCAAGTTTAAGTATACATATATGAAACCTGGAATCCAATGCTTAGTCTCTTAGTTCAGAATAATGGCGTGTTCGTCCGAAGTCCCATACTCGGACACATCATAGCCGCTGGACAACCTTACAGCTAGCTGCAACTTCCGACTTGCCCAACACACAATGTTTCGGGGGATGGACACGCCCCCTATCTGTGAAAAGTCCACAATTCCTGAATTGTGGCATAATTAATTATATTGAGGAGCTGGTTGTCATTGTATCATGGAACCATGACCGCGGGTAAGCTGCTTTCAACTTCCGTTGCCAAAACATGTTTCTGGGATGGATCACCCATCTTGAAACACAATCTGTTTGCACACGGAACTTCTGACGCAGATGTGAACCAGGCCTAAGCCAAATCCAGGAATTAGCCAACAGAGAAAAAAGTATAATGGAAAGGCTTGTACCTCTTCTTTGTTTTGGAAGCATTTCTGGTTTTGGCTTACAAACACCAATAAAAAATATGTGTCAAAAAACATCATGTGAACCTATTCTAACGCTACAAAAACACAGCAGCACTTATCAGGCACTAAAACTCATTCAAACACTGAATTTAGTAAGCATTTTAAATTGCATTACTGCTATGTTTTTTATATTTATGAAACCAAGTTTTTAAAGGTTTTCTAAGAGATAATATCTGGCAATATCTCAGCAAAAATAACCTTATCACACAGCACCAGCACAGCTTTATGAGGGACTGGTCCTGTCAAACTAATCTAATCAGTTTCTATGAGGAGGTAAGCTCTAGAATGGACCTGGCTAAGGCTGTCAATGTTGTCTATCTGGGTTTCTCAAAGCCATTTAAGGGCTCATTGACACGGCTTATTCTGGGACGGATTTCAGCCGTATTGCACGCCGTAATTGCGCTCCAATACGGCTGAAATCCGTCCATGGCATTACGGTAATCCATGGGATTCCGTCTCCTCTCCCCGCTCGGCGTATTCGCCAGGAGAAAGTGACATGTCAATTATTTGCGGCGTGTATGCGCCGTGAATAATGAATGTCTATGGGGCCGGCGAGCTGCGTAATTGCGAGACAAAATCCATCCCCGCAATTACGCCGGCAATAAGCCGTGTGAACTGGCCCTAACAGTGTGCCACATAAAAGAAGGATGCAAAAATTGGAAATGAGGAGATTGGTGGAAAATATTTGTAAAGGAGTTTACAATTGGCTATGTAATAGTAAACAGAGAGTGGTTAGGAATGGAACATACCATGTGTGGGTCACAGTTACTAGTTGGGTACCACAAGGATCAGTATTGGGTCTTCTTTTCAGTATATTTATTAGTGACCTTGTGGACGGCTTGCAGAGCAGAATTGCAATATTTACCGATTATACAAAACTCTAGAAGGTAATCAACAAAGAGGAGGATAATAGAATATAACAGAGGGATTTAGTTAAGCTGGAGGCATGGACAGAGAAATGGCAAATTAAATTTAATGTGGATAAATGTGAAGTCACACACTTCAGCCAAGGAAGCAAAAACTATGGCTGAATAAGACTTGCTGCCAATGCAAATAAAATCATGGGTTGCATTAAAAGAGACAGGAATGTAATTTTTCCTCTATACATATCACTAGTGAGACCACATAACGAATAAAGTATACAGTCTTGTGCATCAGTATATTAGAAGGACACAGCTGAGCTAGAGTGGGTGCAGAAGAGGGCAATCAAGTTAGTTAAAGAAATGGGGGGTATGCAGTGCCAAGACAGGCGATCAAACTTAGGGTTATTCAGCTTGGAAAAAAGATGACTTAGGGGGCTTAAATTTCTATGTACAAATATGTGAAAGGATGGTACACAGATCTCTTGCATGATCTTTTTACACCTAGGCCTTTAACAATGACAAGGGGGAATCCTCTACATCCAGAGGAAAGAAGATTTCACATCATTACAGACAGGGATTCTTTAAGAGCAATTAGACTATGGAGCACCTTGCTATGGAGCACCCTGATATAAGAGGTTGTGATGCTGGATTCATTGATCATTTCAAAAAGGTTTAGCTGCCTTTCCTGAAAAATATAGTATCACAGGTTATATTTAATAACTTCTGGAGATAGGAGATTGATCCAGAGTATATTTTGATTGCCATATTTGGAGTCAGGAACTTTTCCTCTTGTGTAGGACAATTGTCATTGGCAAAAGGGTTTTTGCCTTCCTCTGGATCAACACTGTAGAATTATAGGTTGGACTTGATGGATGGACCGAACAAACCTTATCAACCACCAATCAAGGGGTGTGTTTACCACATGGATTACCTTTAACCCCTTCACGCTCTGCGCTGTACATCTACCACGCAGCAGCATGATGGGTGTATGGATCAGGCTCACTTGTTGAGCCCCCTCTATACGCAGCTATTAGATACAGCTGACAACTGCAGCTTGCAGCCTGGAGCCGACACAGCTCCGATCCTAGCCATTTAACCCTTTAGATGTCACAGTAAATAGAACCAGAGCTTCTAATTGATTAGCGAGTGAGGCCACAGTCCATTCATATTCACTTTTCAAGGCTTTTGAAAGGGGTTGTCTGGTTCATATACAGTGGGGAAAAAGTATTTAGTCAGCCACCAATTGTGCAAATTCTCCCACTTAAAAAGATGAGAGCCATCATAGGTAATTGACATCATAGGTAGACCTCAACTATGAGAGACAAAACAAGAAAACAAATCCAGAAAATCACATTGTCTGATTGGGAAAGAATTTATTTGCAAATTATGATTTAAAATAAGAATTTGGTCAATAACAAAAGTTAATCTCAATACTTTGTTATATATCCTTTGTTGGCAATGACAGAGGTCAAACATTTTCTGTAAGTCTTCACAAGGTTGGCACACACTGTTGCTGGTATGTTGGCCCATTCCTCCTGCAGATCTCCTCTAGAGCAGTAATGTTTGGGGCTGTCGCTGGGCAACACCCTCCATCGGTTTTCTATGGGGTTGAGATCTGGAGACTGGCTAGGCCACTCCAGGAACTTGAAATTCTTCTTACGAAACCACTCTTTTGTTGCCCTGGCGGTGTGCTTGGGATCATTCACTCGCAGTAGGAGGATCGTTACTATGTGTGCCTGTCTGAGGAAGGAGGAGTTCCTTCCGAAACGTCACTGGAGTTGGCGCTCAGAATGAACTGAAACAGTTGCAACCACTCTCCCTGCGTGTTACAGAAGTCGGTAATATTTATGCAGACTTTCACTTCATATGTGCTAAATGCTTGATGAAATGCTTGTTTAACGGAGTACAGCTGTTACAGTTATCGTAGTTGTAATGAAACCCGGAGTTGAAGGGTGATTGAAAATTTTGATATAAAGAAATTCCTTAATACATTGGACTGCTGTGGGTTTTTGTGTCTATATGCTTGGGATCATTGCCATGCTGAAAGACCCAGCCACGTTTCATCTTCAATGCCCTTGATGATGGAAGGAGGTTTGCACTCAAAATCTCACGATACATGGCCCCATTCATTCTTTCATGTACACGGATCAGTCGTCCAGGTCCCTTTGCAGAGAAACAGCCCCAAAGCATGATGTTGCCACCCCCATGCTTCACAGTAGGTATTGTATTCTTTGGATGCAACTCAGCATTCTCTCTCCTCCAAACACAATGAATTGTGTTTCTACCAAACAGTTGTACTTTGGTTTCACCTGACCATATGACATTCTCCCACTACTCTTCTGGATCATCCAAACACTCTCTAGCAAACTTCAGATGGGCCTGGACATGTGCTGGCTTAAGCAGGAGGACACGTCTGGCACTGCAGGATCTGAGTCCTTGGCAGCGTAGTGTGTTACTGATGGTAGTCTTTTTTACGTTGGTCCCAGCTCTCTGCAGGTCATTCACTAGATCCCCCCGTGTGGTTCTGGGATTTTTGCTCACCATTCTTGTGATCATTTTGACCCCAAGGGGTCCAGATCGAGGGAGATTATCAGTGGTCTTGTATCTCTTCCATTTTCTAATTATTGCTCCCACAGTTGATTTCTTCACACCAACCTGCTTGCCTAATGCAGATTCAGTCTTCCCAGCCTGGTGCAGGGCTACAATTTTGTTTCTGGTTTCCTTCGACAGCTCTTTGGTCTTCACTATAGTGGAGTTTGGAGTGTGACTGTTTGAGGTTGTAGACAGGTGTCTGTTATACTGATAACAAGTTCAAACAGGTGCCATTAACACAGGAAAATGAGTGGAGGACAGAGGAGTCTCTTAAAGAATAAGTTACAGATCTGTGAGGGCCAGAAATCTTGCTTGTTTGTAGGTGACCAAATACTTATTTTCCACCATAATTTGCAAATAAATTCTTTCCAAATCAGACACTGTGATTTTCTGGACTTGTTTTCTCATTTTCTCTCTCATAGTTGAGGTCTACCTATGATGTCAATTACAGGCCTCTCTCATCTTTTTAAGTGGGAGAACTTGCACAATTGGTACCTGAATAAATACTTTTTTTCCCCCACTGTAAAAAATAAACAGGAAGCTCCTGCTACCTCATTAAAAAAGAACAAAAAAAACCTCTACTTACCTTCCTCCTCTACTCTATTTCAGTGGTCTCTTTATCCAGACTTCTTTCAGATGGGAACATGAACGCTGCAGCCACTGATGGGCTGCAGTGGTCCCATACCAGTCATCTAAATTACCGGTTGAAAGCGATCAGCTCCAAACGACGATATAAGCAGAGGCACATGACGGCTGCAGTCAACCAGAGGTTGCAGTGGTGACGTGCCTGTCCGGAAGAATGACACACTAAACAGAAGACTGGAGAGAGACACAGCTGGAAAAGTGAACCAGAGGAAGGTGAATATAGCTTTTTTTCTATGGGGTACCAGGAGCCTCCTAATTATTTTGTACATGAACCAGACAACCCTTTTAATGGGTGAGATGTGACTTTAAGGGGCATTACTTCCAATAAATGTTGCCGGAGTCCAAGCTCTGTCTTTTGGCAAATAATGCCAACTGCCACTACTGATGCCACTACTGATGCATGCATGTGTGAAGGTTCGTCATCTTTATTAATTGGTGTATTGTAAACCAACAATACATTTTTTTTTCATGTAACGTTTATGCTTTTTCTTTTATTATTAATAAAATTGAGCAACGTGATAGAGGAGGGCAGTGGACAGTGGTGGTCAGGTAGATGACAAAGTACAACATGACACATAACTACAACTACAATGCATTTAGGATTTGCATGCCTTTCATATGGCTTCCCTATGAATGTTTTTAAAACAAAAATGCATTTAAAAAACTAATTTATGATTCTAAAATAATATGTAAGTCAGAAGAAAAGAAGCAACCTGCAAACTACTTTAGAAAGAGTGGTTTAAATGAGGTTTTCCTCAAGTAATATTGAGGGATCATGCAAATGAGGAGAAATTGAGAAATTGGGAGCCCGTTTTAGTGATTGTGGTGATTTCAGCTGTGGAATCCCCCCCACAATCTATCCTGAGTATAGGGAATAAAGGCATTTCATGAGGAAATCTTTTTAATGCCATGTTGAAGCACATTCCTGAGAAGTAAACATAATAAATAAGAGAAAACATATCAGGGTACTTTACAAATAAAAAAATACTTGGGCAAAATCCCATGAATTGTATTAATAAACAATAAAAGAAAAAGTATAAAAGTTTTAAGACTCTGAGTAAAAGCTACATGAAAAAAATGTATTGTTGGTTTACATTACACCATATACTAAAGATGACAAACCTTCACAAAGGCAGTAAAGTTTGTCTGTTAATCAATACTCTGTGAAGATATGCTGGACAACATTGCTAACATTCCCATCCTGGGACTGAATCTTTACAGAATATTAAGTATGGCCCGAGAACAAAAAACTACAGGCAGGAGAAGAAAATAATCTGTATGCTTTTGTTTTGTGCTCCATGTCTGAACTTAATTTGATCATTGACCCTGCATACTTCTTAAAAGAGCGTCCGGAAACATTCATGATCCGATTTGTTTCTTAATTTATTAACCTACCTTTGGCTCATAAGCTTTCCATACATGAGGGTGAAAGCGTCTTCATCCAAAATATTAAAAGAGAATGGAGTTTAATACAGGTAACCAAAAACTACTTTAGACCTAACACAAGGAACTTTTCAGTATAGATTAGCTATACAGTCAGTTTCTCAATTTTGAGATTAATAATGCACTGCTCTACTGTTTGGTTTATAAACACATTGCTGGCGCAACTGAATTTGTATTAATTCTAAACTATTCATCCTAGGATATCTAAGTGACCTCCTGACTCAGCACTCCGTTAAGACTGTTAAAACTATAATGTAAAGATATGTATCCTAATAATTCAAAGGAATTGTCCCCTTGTAAAAATAAAATGGGCACAGGGTGGGAAAAAAGGGAAAAACAAAATTATACTCCCCTTACTGTCCACCATTGCTGCCGCTCTGGTGCTCTCAAGCAACCAACTCGTTTTCACTTCTGGGTTTTCGCCCTGAGACAGAGGAGAGGAACGTGTACCATTTTAATTGAATGGAGTGTGAGCCTCTCTTGTGTGTCAGCACGAGAATCCGGAAGCGAAGAGAAACAGATAGCCGGGGACAGGTGCTGTAGGTTAGTATATATATATTTTTTTATTTTTTGCACACCCTGGCCACATATCACTATATTTTTACAAGTAGACACCCCTATTCGTGCTCCGACTACAAAGGTAGCATAAGTCCAGTTCAAGTTACAGTAAACGTCTCGCCAAAAATGTCAGTGAAGAAGTCTGCCAGTGAATGCGGAGGCTAAGCAATCAGACCCAAGTCAGTTTACCAGAGGAAAAGGCCTTTTCTGGCTGCACCAATCTCTAGTATAACAAAATAACTGAGTAATTGTATGTTCTATTGAATGTAACATTGGGCTCAAACGAAGTAAAAGATAAAATTAGCAATATTTTTATTTTTGACTAAGATTTCAACTAATGGGAAAGGTCTGTACTTTAGTATGAGACCCAAGTAGAAAAGACTTTAGAGTACAAAGTAATGCAGAAAAAATATTAACTTTCAAAGCTTAATAGTGGTGTACCTATTTCTTACCGAGGTGGGAAAAATATTAAAATATAGGTTTTTTACCCTTTCATCAAGCTATACACTTTATTAAATACAAAGTTTCACAACTTCACAACTTTTTGGCATTGTGACGTTTTACTTTTGTCACTCTTCTACTTTTTACATACAGTGGTGGAGTTAAAGGGAATGTGTCATCAAAAAATGACTCATTGTTTAACTCATATTTTTATGTTAAACACATTTTTTAGGGATTTATGATTATGTTTTTTTTTAATTTTCAATATCACTTTCAATATTTTTAAAAAATTCTTAAGTCCTGAAGTTTTCACTTTGGCCAATAAGCCTAATAATTCTCTGACACTTCCTATTCTGTTTAGAGAGCTTTTCAGTAGTCAGAACTCATTATCAGTTTAAGCAAGGTACAGATAACACAGAATCCACCAGTCACAAGCGGAGATGTCAGATCTCCCCTCCCCACTCCCTTCAGATTAATTTATTCCTAGGTCACAGTGCATTCGTGGAAAACTCTTATATACAAGTCTATGGGACAGAATCTGTCTTAAGTATCCTATGTGCATTAAGTTGCTGTAAAGTATCTCTCTGACTGCTGTTAAAGCAGTGCAAGCAAGAATGCTGTCCCCATAATCATATATAGACGGCCGAACTGAGAAATCTACAATCAGGAAATAAAAACGGCTAAAAGGAAAAGAATATGGATCAGGGTCTTGTTTTAATTAAAAAAAAGTTTAAAAAAAAATGGCGACATATTCCCTTTAATTTATTGTCTATAGTAGAAACTTATTTCAAAATATTCAGGAAAAGACATTGTTATTTCAATATGTATTGGTGCAACAAAGTCTTATGATTTTGTGTGCAAGCTACAGTGTACAAAAAAAGTATTTAGTCAGCCACTAATTGAACAAGTTCTCCCACTTAAAAAGATGAGAGAGGCCTGTAATTGACATCATAGGCAGACCTCAACTATGAGATACAAAATGAGAAAACAAACCAAGAAAATCAGATTGTCTGGTTTGTAAAGAATTTATTTGCAAATTATGGTTGAAAATAAGTATTTGGTCACCGTATTTGGTCACCTACAAACGAGCAAGATTTCTGGCTCTCACAGACCTGTAACTTCTTCTTTAAGATGCTCCTCTGTCCTCCACTCTTTACCTGTAGTAATAGCACCTGTTTGAACTTATCAGTATAAAAGACACCTGTCCACAACCTCAAACAGTCACACTCCAAACTCTACTATGGTGAAGACCAAAGACCTGTCGAAAGACACCAGAAACAAAATTGTAGCCCTGCACCAGGCTGGAAAGACAGAATCTGCAATAGGCAAGCAATTGTTGCAGCAATAATTACAAAATGGAAGACATACAAGACCACTGATAATCTCCCTCGATCTGGGGCTCCACGCAAGATCTCACCTGTAGGGTCAAAATGATTACAAGAACAGTGAGAAAAAATGCCAGAACCACACGGGGGAACCTAGTGAATGACCTGCAGAGAGTGGGGACCAACATCACAAAGGCTACCATCAGTAACACACTATGCCGCCAGGGACTCAGATCCTGCAGTCCCATACGTGTCCTCCTGCTTAAGCCAGTACATGTTCGAGCCCGTCTGAAGTTTGCTAGAGAGCATTTGGATGATCCAGAAGAGTATTGGGAGAATGTCATATGGTCAGATGAAACCAAAGTACAACTGTTTGGTAAAAACACAACTCGTCCTGTTTGGAGGAGAGAGAATGCTGAGTTGCATTCAAATAACACCATACCTACTGTGAAGCATGGGGGTAGCTAACATCATGTTTTGGAGCGGTTTCTCTGCAAAGGGACCAGGACGACTGATCCGTGTACATGAAAGAATGAATGGGGCCATGTATCGTGAGATTTTGAGTGCAAACCCCTTCCATCAGCAAGGGCACAGAAGATGAAACGTGGCTGGGTCTTTCAGATGACAATGATCCCAAGCACACCGCCAGGGCAACGAAGGAGTGGCTTTGTAAGAAGCATTTCAAGGTCCTGGAGTGGCTTAGCCAGTCTCCAGATCTCAACCCCATAGAAAACCTTTGGAGGGAGTTGAAAGTCCATGTTGCCCAGCAACAGCCGCAAAACATCACTACTCTAGAGGAGATCTGTGTGGAGGAATGGGGCAACATACCAGCAACAGTGTGTGCCAACCTTGTGAAGACTTACATAAAAAGTTTGACATCTGTCATTGCCAACAAAGTTTTGACCAAATACTTATTTTCCACCATAATTTGCAAATAAATTCTTTCCAAATCAGACAGTGATTTTTGGGATTTGTTTTCTCATTTTGTCAATTACAGGCCTCTCTCATCTTTTTAAGTGGGAGAACTTGCACAATTGGTGGCTGACTAAAAACTTTTTTCCCCACTGTATTAGACAACCTTGTGCATAGCTACATTAAAAACCTAATAGCCACCACCAAGAAAGACAAATGCCATCATCTCACTTGGTGAATGTGTTGTAAACCAAGAAAATGGCATTGTGTTGTATTTCGCATCTTCTTGTTGAAAATTATACTGTGATTTTATTAAATTTTGGAGTCAGAGGTTTCAAATGGTTGGATATGGTATGATATACATACAGACATAAATGCAGCAATTCTTCATGTAATGGAAATATCACAAAATATAGATTGTCGGAGAATGGCCAGATGATTTCACATTTCATCTTTACTTTAGAAAAAACCTTAAATTCCTTCTTATATTCACACAATTTAACATGAAGATAATCTTATATATAAATAGATGGTGTTGAAGATTATGCTCTTTAAAAAATGCCTTGTAGGTGCAATAAAAGCTTAAAGAAAAATATAATAAATCATTGTCCCATTGCAGAAAACACATACATTAAAAACTAATAGCACGAAATTCAATATTATATATGCATCGAAATACAGTTTACAAATGATGCCTTAAAGAGCAGAAAAGTTCAGAAATGGTAATCATTAACTTCAGATTTTAGTAGCAAAATCCATCATCTTTTATAGGACATTTTATATATGCAATAACCTGGATTCAGCTACCTTGAAGGGCTTTCTTCAACAAACAAAACTTTTACAGCCTGCATAAATTGTATTTTTTGTGCCTGTCTCTTTTTCACATTTAGGTTATTTTAAAAGAATATTACATTAGATTGCATTTCTGCCTTGTGCTACAGAACAGTAGTGAATTCTAGTGTACAGTACATAGTGCTGTACTGGTCTGCTTCATGAAGGTAATAGAACATGTACAAGAGAAAATGCTTCTACATACTCTATTAGGGTGCGTTCACACAGCAATGACAAAATACTGGTCGGATTACCCGATATTACCCCAGTATTTTGTCATTTTTTGGCACGTAGGGGGATGGCTTTTTTCTGCGTTTTGCGGAATCAAGCAGTCCCCCCTCACATTGAACTCTTCATGTTCTGCCTGAAAACCGAGCGGAAGAATGAACATGTTCTAAATTTTTCATTACGCCGCCAGTGTAAAAAAACGTCTGGCAGAAACTCCATGCAGTGTGCACGGATTTTCTATTTAAGCCAATATAAAAGGTTGACAGTCGTATTACAGGCGGTTTTCAAATCTGAAAACTGTCTGTAGATCCGACTGAAAACCAGTGCCGTGGGGACAAGCCCTTAATGTTTGGACAATGGGCAAAAACTGTTGCAACATCTAATGAGAGTCTTGACAGAGATCTCTTCTTGTATTTATTCTTTTTTTTTTTGCAATTACAAAACATTACAAATTCTGTTTTCATCCACTGGACGATAAACAGAGGAATCTAGAAGGTGGTACACAATCAACATAGTTGGTGTTAAAAGGAATTAATTGAACAAATGTATAATTAGAAGAAAAGCACCAGCATTGTATAATGTATTGTATTACCAGATGTAGCCCATGGACAAGTGACATGCTATTTCTGGAAAAAAGCATACCATCCATTTTTCTAGTCCTTGACAACCCTTCAATGCTTGATTTCTAAATTTACAAAATATTTAAGTTAATTTGTCTTGTTGCTACTTTTAAGCCTATCCTCAAAAAGCCTCAAAAAGTCATGGTTCTAGGATTTTAGGAAAATGGCCACATACGATGGGTGTTCATTAATGATTTCCCTGACCCACTTCCTGTGGACTGAGAACAATGAAACTTGGCCCAGATATTAGACCTTCTCTACATAGATGCCACCTAGGGACACACAATTCTCCCATCTCTTTAACCCCTTAATGACCGTGCACCATCTTTTGGCGTCAGCTGGTGCGGGTCGTTCGTCTGCAGCGACGTCTTTTTGAAGACTTAGGAGTTTGCGGCGCCCAGCGCCGCAACTGCGCTAGTATCGGTGCTGTACTACACAGCCCTGATCCCAGCGCAGCTCCTGCGAGCACCGGGGAGCGGAGGAAACCTCCGCAACCCAATGCTTTAACCCTCTGACTGCGGCGGTGCGTTACCGCAGCGCAATCAAAGGGTTCCCCTGCTCTGTCGGGTGATCGGAACACCCAGTCACCCGGTAGAGCTCGGGGAACGGCTGCACAGTCAGCCCTGGGGACCTAGAGTGGCCCCAGAGCTGTCTGTGTATGAAGCCTGTGACCAGGACACACTGTGTGCTGTCCATAACAGTGCCTGTGTAAATGTTACAAAGATTAGAATTTATTAGAATATATAAATATGCTAATAAATTAAAATGTGTTAAAAAAAAAATGTAAAACAGTTCTCCCTTCATGGGATTAAAAAAAAAAAGTAAAAAATATAAAAAGTATGAACAAAAAAATGAGAAAAAAAAATAAAACTAAAATAAAAATAAATATTTAATAAAAAATAATTGTGCATGCATTACACACACAAAAAAAACCTAAACATATTAGGTATCCACACGACCGTAATAACCTGTAGAATTAATCTAACAAGTTATGAAGTGTGGAATGTGAATGGTGTAAAAAAAAAAAAGTAAAAAAACAAAAAATTAAAAAAAATAAATAAATAAATTTAGCAATAATTGAATTTAAACTATTCCCCCATAAAGTACAACTTGTCCCGAATAAAACGAGGCCTCGTCCAAGTGCGACATTGAAAAAATAAAAAAGTTACAACTGTTGAAATGCAAGGAGGCAAAAACTAAAAAAAATGTTCTGGTCATTAACTACTTTTCAGGCCTGGGGCTTAAGGGGTTAAGCAACTATAAACACCTCGCTTGCAGATGCTGACAGGTTGCTCCAAAAGCCAAGCTGTGACTTCGCAAATCAGAGTCTCATCAACTGGAAACTGCTTGCCCTTCAAAAATAATTTCATTGTTGGAAAGAGGTGGCAGTGCGATGGTGCGAGGTCGGGGGAAAAAGGGGAATGCGGTAGAATTTCAAAGCCACAGGAGCATGCTTCCATTTGGGCAACATGTGAGTTGTGAACTGGTGCATTGTCTTGCAGAAGATGGACACCGTTGGTGAGTATGCCACATCTCTTGGTTGTGATGGCCTCCCGCAATTTCTGCAGCAGTCAAGCATAGTATGTCCCAGTGATCATGGTCCCAAAATACTGTGAGCATGATCTTGCCTGCCGAGGGTTGGGCACAAGCCTTCTTTGGAGGCAGTGAGTCATGATGCTTCTATTGCATCGACTGGACTTTAGTCTCAGGATCTTAGCGATGGACCCAGCTTTCATCCTGTGTGATTAGTTTCAGTTCTCCTGGTTTCCATGGCACCTCGTTAATAGAACCTGAGAGCATTCGACTCGTTCCTGCTTCTGGAAAGGTGTGAGCAGCCAGGGAATCCAGTGAGCGGATACCTTATGCATGTGAAGATGGTCTTGATTTTTTTCCATGTACCCAATACTATTCTTGACATTTTGGGCTAAGTAGCGATTGGTTACGCGGTGATTTTCCAAAATGGAGACCTCCACTTGCTGGATGGTGTGCTCATTAACAGCAAAGTGGGGTCACCCTGAAATTGCAGCTGTTTGCACTTAAGTCAGACCACATTTGAATTGACGATGCCAGTTCTTGACTACATCATATGATGGGGAATCATCACCATAAACCTCCCATCTCATTGAACATCTTTGGTGTGCAGCCTTTCAAGTAAAGAAACTTGACGACTGCTCTATATTTCACTGGGATCATTATCAAACCTCACATTAGTTGAGAACCTATAAAATCAAAACCGTTACCAGTTCTGAGTTGGAAATTGGAACGTAACCTATAGAGACTTATATCATTACAAATGTGCAGTTTCAGCATCCTGTGAAAAAAGAAGTGGGTCAGGGGAATTTTTTAATGTACGCCCTTCGTACTAGTACATCAGAAGCTCAGCGGTTATCTTTTTCTGCTTTCTAGTTTTTACTAACATTTTGGAAAAATGAGCAACATTAGGAAAATGGAAAAAAACAAAGGAAAATGTCTTACAGTCAATTAATATTCCATTATTACATACAAAATGAATAGTCACTATCTTTCAAGACAAGAGAAGAAGAAGGGCACATTGTATCTCTGAAAAGAATTGCTTAGGTTGAAAAGGCTACAAGTATAGACAATGGAACAAAGTCACCTTAACAGATGGCAAATGTCTAGAAGGCTTATAGTCTGGGCTTAAAAAGGTGCTCTCACCATGCTGTTTCACAACCAGCTTTAGGCTGTGGTTGGTTTTATAGCAGTAATTGACATATTATCTCAGCTATTTCTAGCTGAACCTGTTACGGTGTCATAAGTGCAGAGGTTTATAAACTGTAGCACAAAAGACTACAGAGCTCTAAAGGGTTAAAGTTTATCCATAAGTGAATAAGCTTGTCAAAGGGTCGTCAGTAAGCTCTTCAACAAGCTTTTGTGCTAGAGTTAACACTCAGCAGGGTGTGAGTCACTCTGGTTGGACAGGGCAGCTGGAGCAACGAGAGCAGAGAGAGGTAGACGGTAACCTAGGGAAGCTTGTAAGTAGGAGATAAAATCTCCTCTATCTCCTAAACAAAGAAAAATCAGACCAGCAATCATTATGATGTGAAAAACACAATACATCATTCCAGCAGAGTACATAAGTACATGTACATTTGAAACCAGAAGTTTACATACACTACATACAAAGACACATTCATGTTTTTCTCACTATCTGACATGAAATTAGAATAAACCTTACTTGTTTTAGGTCCATTAGGATTACCAACATTATTTATATTTGCCAAATAGCAGAGTAAAAAGAGAGAGGGAATTTTTCAGGCATTTTTATTACTTTCTGCAAAGTCAAGTTTACATACACTAGGATTACTATGCCTTTAAGCGATTTGGGACAGCCCATATGATGATGTCATGTCTTTGTAAGCTTCTGATAGGTTTATTGGCAACATTTGAGCTAATTAGAAACACACCTGTGAATGTAATTTTTTTTAGCACACCAGAAACACACTGCTTCTGTGTGTAACATCATGGGGAAGTCTAAAAAAATCAGTTAAGATATCAAGAAGAGAATTATGGACTTGCACAAGTCTGGATTAATCTTGGGTACAATTTCCAGATACCTGAAGGTGCCTCGTTCATTTGTACAAACAATTATACGCAAGTACAAACAAGATTGGAATGTCCAGCCATCCTACCACTCATGAAGAAGATGGGTTTTGTGTCTCCGAGATGAAAGTTTCTTTGATCCGACATGTGCATATCAACCCAAAAAGCAAAAAGACCTTGTGAAGATGCTGGCAGAAACTGGTAAGATTGGTTCCTTATCCACAGTGAAACGAGTACTGTATCAACATGGGCTGAAAGGTCAATCTGCCAGGAAGCAGCCATTACTCCAAAATAAACATATAAAAGCCAGATTAATGTTTGCAAATGCACACAGGAACAAAGACCTGCATTTCTGGAGACATCTCCTGTGGTCTGACAAAACTAATTTAACTGTTTGGCCATGTTACATTTGGAGTAAAAAGGGAGAAGCTTGGAAGCCTAAGAACACCATTCCAATTGTGAAACACAGGGGTAGCAGCATCATGTTGTGAGGTTGTTTTGCTGCAGGAGGGACTGGTGCACTTCACAATATAGATGCCATCATGATGAAACATAAGTATGTGGCAATACTGAAGGGCAAAGCTGAAAAAGCAGGTGCTGGCAAGGTGATCTACAAACATGGCTCAGTTACACCAGTTCCATCAGGAGGAATGGGCCAAAATTCCTTCCAACTATTGTGAGAAGGTTGTGGAAGGATATCCAAAACGTCTGACCCAAGTCATACAGTTTAAGGGCAATGCTACCAAATACTAATGAATTGTATGTAAACTTTTGACTTTGCAGAAAGTTATAAAAATGCCTTAAAAAAATTATCTCGCTCTCATTTTTCTGGCATTTGGCAAATATAAATTTTGGTAATCCTAACTGACCTAAAACGGGTAAGGTATATTCTGATTTCATATCAGATAGAAAACACAACAACCCCAAGCTGATTGAGGACTGGGTATCCTAACAATAAATCAACTCTATATCTCCATAAACAACTTAGAAAAACAAACACATGTAGAGAGTACTGAACTAAAATATAAATTTTAATATTGCCACTAAAAACATAGATATCACACCTATTTAACCCTACACTAACCTAATTATACACACAAACCTAACTAGTATCCCCACCTACCAATCAAGGGGAACCCGTCCCAAAAAGGACGACCCCTACAGAAACCTATCCTATATACACAATAACCCTATTCCACCCTACAATACACTTACAGGTGAACACAGGGCAAAACTGAATGACCCACAAGACTGATCACTCTTTCTCTACTGGTGTATCAATATACAAATGTTACAACCTTCAATACCTAATAATCACCAACTGATATCCATTATAGGATCACAAGTAACTGTGTCTACACCTTATTAACGCACAAGCCAACGTATTTCCTCTAATGATAGCTGGATTCATCAGGGCCATATTTTAAGGCACAAAAACAATGATCATAAAGGCGGTGAAGTATAACTATATTGGGATGTCGTGACCTGTTGTTCTTTTGATATCTTTATATATGAACAATTTTTTGTTTATCACTAATGTCATGTATCTATAGGGGAGATAAGCCCTTGATTATTAGCTGGTGTTATACCCTCTTTTCATCTTTATTGCGATCTATGTGGATATTGATTTTTGTGCCTTAAAATATGGCCCCGATGAATCCAGCTATCATTGGCGGAAACGCGTTGGCTTGTGCTTTAATAAGGTGTAGATACAGTTGGGTGTGATCTTATAAGGGATATCGGTTGGTGACTACTAGAGGTATTGAAGGTTGTAACATCTGTATATCTATACACCAGCAGAGAAAGAGTGGTCAAAATTGTGGGTCATTTATTTGTGCCCTGTGTTCACCTGTAAGTGTATTGTAGGGTGGAATAGGGCGATTGTGTATATAGGATAGATTCCAGTAGGGGTTGTCCTTTCTGGGACGTGCTCGCCTTGATTGGTAGGTAGGGATATTAGTGAGTTTTTTTTGTATAATTAGGTTAGTGTAGGGTTAAATAGGTATGATATCTATTTTTTTGTGTCAATATTAAAAGTTCTATTTTTGTCTAGTATTCTCTACATGTGTTTGTTTCATATCCGATAGTGAGAAAAACATGCATATGTGTCTATTCATATAGTGTATGTAAACTTCTGGTTTCATACTGTACAAAGACAGAAAAAAACGGAAACAGAGGGGAAAGGAGTAGACGGAAAAGAGAAATAAAGGGTTCCCCCAGTCACAGGCTGCGGGCTGGGGCAAAGCATCCAGATACCATGAGGAAGTGAAAATGCAAAACAATCCAGTACACACAAAAAAGGAGTGAACCACTACTTGCATTGTTTTGTTCATTCATTCAAAGCATTCAGTGTTGGAGCATAATGAACACAAATCTCAAGTTTGAAGGGCCACATCTAGGCTATGGGCTTCAGATGGTGCATATCAACTAGTTTCAGTTTCATAATGAATACAAATCTCAATGTTTTCGAAGTACTTCTTCAAACCTTTTTGTCATCCCCATTGAGTACAAGGCTTGATGAAACAAAGCAATAAAATGACAAGTAGAGCAGAGATATTCTTTATGGCTGAGAAGGTGGAAATAATTAATAAACATTACACTAGACGGAAGCCCAGAAAAAGCGCATTTTCCAGTCACAGAATATGTGGGAATTTAAAGCCTAACAACCTTAATTTCTTAGACAAGCTGCATCATTCTAGCTAACTATTCTTTATAGCTTACATTTACAGCATTTATTTCACAAAAGTGCTGCTATTAATTCTGGAGCAATGTAGTTACCTAAAAATAAAGGAAATGCAAGCACTGCCATATAAATCTGGGCTTTAGTGGATTCTAAAAACTTTTCTTATTTTATGTACAGGTAAAGCAAATGTCACTTTTCCAGTGTTTACGTCTGAATCTCTGCACCTACTCTTGAAGGGTTGTCACCGTAACTATAGCACATAAATTATTTCTCATACAACTGCACAAAATACACAGCTGTTTTTTCTCTACCAGGTACTTTACATTCAGGTAGAGCAGGCAGCATTATCTCCATGCTATGCATGAATACCTACAGTAATTACAGTATTAAAGCTGCTACAGGTATAATCCTGCTTTACGAAAAGCTCTTTCCTAAAACCACGTCTGAACCTCTAGTGTCACATCCCAAGGGCAGAGAACTGTTAAATTTCTCGGCAAAGTTATTTTGATGTGCTATGATTTAGAGCTTTTAAGTAATCGGACTGGTAAAGTTTATTTTATCTGTACTTCTCGAAGCACAGTAGTATTTGTGTGTTAAAAGGTTTCATAATCCATGATACTTTTATTCCTGCCTCAGTCTCCTATGTGTTTCAGAAATCAAAAAACTCTACAACTAAAAGGGCTGTCCAACTCCGCAAATACGGTAGATACTCAAATATAAGCCGAGTATTTCAGCACATTTGTTGTGCTGAAAAAGCCCTTCTCAGGTTATACTCGAGTCAGCCGCCGATCTCTTCAGCTGTATGCACCTCCTCTAGGAGCGGATACAGCTGACGATACTCGAGTCAGCCATCAGCGTTCGGGCGTTACCATGGCCCGGGCGCATGCGGAGATCTCTTCAGCTGTATGTGCCTCTTCTGGGAGCACATACAGCTGACAATACTCGAGTCAGCCATCAGCTGTTGGCGTCCTGGCACTACCATGACCCGGGCGCATGGCAGAGGTCTCTTCAGCTCTAAGCGCCTCCTCTGGGAGAGCAAAAAGCTGACGATACTATTGTGGAGCAGAGAGCGAGCGCTCCCTGCTGCGCAGAGGACGCCAGAGAGCCGCAAGCAGACTTGCGGCCTTCCAAAGTATCCGACACAGGTGGCGTGCTAGGTCATCACGCTGCCTGCGCGGCCTGATGACATCACTTCCCTGTGCCAGGAAGAAGATGGAGCGCCTCAGAGCAGCGGGGCAGAGAGATGAGTCCTTTTATTTTTTATCTTTTAATGCTGACATGGAAATCCTACCTATGGGGGACATAAAATTGCCTATACCTGTGTATGGGGGACAGATACCTATCTAAGGGGTACATTAAACTGCCTATACCTGCCTATGGGGGACATTAAACTGCCTATACCTACCTATGTAATTTTATTGGTATCCATTTTTATTTCTGAAATTTACCAGTAGCTGCTGCATTTTCCACCCTAGGCTTATAAATCGAGTCAGTAAGTTTTCCCAGTTTTTTGTGTTAAAATTAGATGCCTCGGCTTATATTCGGGTCGGCTTATACTCGAGTTTATATGGTAAATAGGATTCACTAGTTAATGAAAACTGATGCAATATTCTAAGGGCCATTCACACTTCGTTTTTGTTGGGATAGGGTGAAAAATGGTATCCTGACATATAATATGGAGCCAAAGAGAACAATACAGCAAACACAGTCTCATTTGGACTACATTTGTCCTATTTGCCGAATATATATGTTTTCTGTGATGGACACAATGGTGTGGTCTAATTGAGCCAATAAAGTCTAAATAAGACTAGATTTGCTCTATTGTTCTCTATGGTTTTACCAAATTATAATTCACCGTACTGTTTTGACAGAGCCAAAAAACTAACTGTTAATGCCCTCTAAATACTTACTGTACCAATTGCTCCTGGTCACAAGATTTCTGTTTGCAGTCACTCAATGGGATATTTTATTATTAATTCCCAAATTGATAAAAATCCTGTCCACTTTGATCAAGTGATAATCACACAGGTGTACAACCTTGGACAAGCGAGGACTGATAACAGTACTGTAAGGCCCTCTGCAGAAGACGGCTATTTACAACAGAAAAATCTAGGGCGACACGTATGAATTTGCATGTGGCAGTTTTTTGGCGTATATGGAGCCAATAAACTGCTGGCACACTTCTATAGATGACACGACACATTTTACTGTCCCTAGAATGCGCCAAAGCTTGATGAGAAACTGCCATACAAAGTTTGGCACATCACACTCTATGCACCATGCAAAGTTTGGCGTATTACACACTACGTACCATGCAAAGTTTGGCGCATTACACTCTATGCACAGTACAATGTTTGGCGCATAACATTTTCATTCATACTGTCGTATTATACACTCCTCTATATCTATATCTGGTGTGTCGGCGCCAAGTTAAAAAAGGCACATGCGAATTCATACATGTTGCTCTTAGTGTATACGGTATCAGTGGCAAAAAATGTAAACCAATTTCTGCAGATTTTCATTTCAGGCAGGATTCAACAGGGGTTTGGAGTGATCAGCTGAACTGAATGAGCTTAATCTGCATCCTGTCAAATCACCATAGTTTCCATGTAGAATTAGCATGGAAACTACACCAAAAAGTGACACCTCAATTATTATTTTTTTTCTGTGCTTTGCATTTCCCAGTAAATATAGTGGGACATGGATTCCACATAGATTTGGTCATGAAATACATAAGAGTTCTGCACTAAAATTCGTGGAAAAATCCACCATGTAAACAATTCATTTTATTACATGGCCAAAACAAATTTTCATCTGAAAGTAATATTAATAGCCACTGAATATCTAAAAGCAGAGAAATTGGAAACCACCAAAAATTGATGCATACAGTATATTGCACAACACAATATGTAAGCTTATCTGCTGAAAATGAAATTCAATGTCCTGGTCTTATATTATATATTTGAATAGCTTTAATTGTACAGCGCCAGGGAATTAATGGTGCTCAAATAATAATAATAACTTACGTAATAGGCAACTGCATAATAGCAACTACTCAATATACCATCAACTAGGATTTTTTAATTCTAAATAAATATCAACTATCCACAAGTAAGTAAAATTCTTGATTGCTAGGGCACACTGCTGGGACCACTGCAATCAACAGTACAGGGGTCTAGGGCCACCAGTTCTTCCTGTACGGGAGTACACAGTGTCTAGGCACTTGCGTTTTTCATCACCATGCCTCAGAATGATTTTTTACTGTACCTATGGGTATGAATAAATTGATGTTTTTAATTTTACTACAATTGCTGTAGCCTCTTCGCTGTCCCAACAAATTTGTTTTCTCACTAAAAACCACCAATACCAAACTACTGTAGTTATACTGAATGGAAGATCCTTGAGATCAAGCATAGAAGGTCCTTAACATCAAAAATACATGAAATAGGAGAAGGCCTCCTGCCATTCATACTAGGAATAAGGCATTCATTATACTTAATCCATAAAATTATTCTTACCAAAATCACTTGGAAAAAAACAGGAACAAGGTTTCTCTCTTCTATGTCCCTTTCAGAACAGAAACATAAGGAAATTACTACATTGGCCAGCGGAAGTAGAATTTCAGTTCCTCAGTTCAGGTAAGGCCAGGCAACTTCTATCCCAATTCTATAAGGGTAGATCTACTAAAACAATTAATCACGGAGCAAAGTATTTATAGTTTGCATTAAGGACCTCAGCAGGTTAATGCATTTTCCTTACAACAGAGAACAACTTCAATTTTCTAGAAACAGCATTATGGATTTTTTATGTGTATTAATAGCATAGCACAAACATAGTAACATAACAAATCAGTGGATAAATCTGCTACTATTTCACAGAAATGGAATTGTTTTTAAAGAACATCTCCAACAGTAATGGTGTAGGGTCTTGGAAAAGCTAGTGTTGGTATCTGTGCGATGTGTGTATCTGCTCTCCATTGTTCCTTAAAGGGGTTGTCTCACTACAAGGACTGCTTTTTATATTCAAGATCTTGCAAAAACAAGTCACTTTGCAATATATGTCCATTAACAGTGACCTACAGTCATGGCCAAAAGTTTTGAGAATGACACAAATATTATATTTTCACCTGATCTGTTAGCCTCTGGTTTTTGTGTGTTTTTGTCAGATGTTTTTATCACATACAGAAATACAAGTGCAATCATATTATGATTAACAAAAGCTTTTATTGACAGTTAGAATGAGTTAATGCAGCAAGTCAATATTTGCAGTGTTGACCCTTCTTCTTCAGGACCTCTGCAATTCTCCCTGGCATGCTCTCAATCAACTTCTGGACCAAATCCTGACTGATAGCAGTCCATTCTTGCACAATCAATGCTTGCATTTTTGTCACAATTTGTTGGTTTTTGTTTGTCCACCCGTCTCTTGATGATTGACCACAAGTTCTCAATGGGATTAAGATCTGGGGAGTTTCCAGGCCATGGACCCAAAATCTCTATGTTTTGTTCCCTGAGCCATTTAGTTATCACCTTTGCTTTATGGCAAGGTCCTCCGTCATGCTGGAAAAGGCATTGTTGATTACCAAACTGCTCTTGGACGGTTGGGAGAATTGCTCTTGGAGGACATTCTGGTACCATTCTTTATTCATGGATGTGTTTTTAGGCAAGACTGTTAGAGAGCCGATTCCCTTGGCTGAGAAGCAACCCCACACATGAATGGTTTCTGGATGCTTTACAGTTGGCTTGAGACAAGACTGGTGGTATCGCTCACCTTGTCTTCTCCGAACAAGCTGTTTTCCAGATGTTCCAAACATTCGGAAAGGGGATTCATCAGAGAAAATGACTTTACCCCAGTCCTCAGCAGTCCACTCCCTGTACCTTTGGCAGAATATCAGTTTGACCCTGATGTTTTTTCTGGAGAGAAGTGGCTTCTTTGCTGCCCTCCTTGACACCAGGCCTTGCTCCATGAGTCTCCGCCTCACAGTGCGTGCAGATGCACTCACACCTGCCTGCTGCCATTCCTGAGCAAGCTCTGCACTGCTGATAGCCCGATTCCGAAGCTGAAACACTTTTAAGAGACGGTCCTGGCACTTGCTGGTCTTTCGTGGGCGCCCTGGAGCCTTTTTGGCAACAATGGAACCTCTCTCCTTGAATTCCTTGATGATCCGATAGATTGTTGACTGAGGTGCAATCTTTCTAGCTGCGATACTCTCCCCTGTTTAGGCCAGTTTTGTGCAGTGCATGATGACTGCACGTGTTTCTTTAGAGATAACCATGGTTAACAGAAGAGAAACAATGATGCCAAGCACCAGCCTCCTTTTAAAGTGTCCAGTGGTGTGATTCTTACTTAATCATGACAGATTGATCTCTAGCCCTGTCCACATCAACACCCACACCTGTGTTAATGGAGCAATCACTGAAACGATGTTAGCTGGTCCTTTTAAGGCAGGCCTGCAATGAAGTGGAAAAGTGTTTTGAGGGAAAAAGTTAATTTTCTAGGCAACTATTGACTTTGCAATTAATTGCTGTTAAGCTGATCACTCTTTATAACATTCTGGAGTATATGCAAATTGCCATTATAAAACCTGATGCAGTACACTTTGTAAAAATTAACATTTGTATCATTCTCAAAACTTTTGGCCATGACTGTACTTATTCTGAGATATCCCCTCTTGTATGGGCTGCATCAGCTCCTCGTATCGCTATAGCTACAGACCTGTTCGATCTCTCCTGATAGGCTGCCAATGCTGTTCACTATAGCTATAGACCTGGTGTCCTCAGCAGCTCCCCACTGCAGGCCAGTAAACCCACAATTCAAAAATAAAACTGAGAAAACAGAACTGAGGTAAGATGAATCTATGTAGTGAGACAACCCCTTTAAGCATTCTGTTGATCTTGCAGATTGTGCAAATGCTAAGTACATAAAGCTCACTCTGAGCTCGATATTTGGGAAAATAAGGTCTCTTTATTCAGCAAAATGTAGAAGGTGGAAGTGCTGAAAGGGTGTCAGCAATGTCTACTATTAGTTTTATGGTGAAATAAATAGAGTCAGACCTACACGTGGAGCTCACAGAAAACTACACTGGTGAAATTAAAGTTGGATTTGGCGTTAAAGGGGTTGTCTCGCTACAATGATTGGGTTTTAATTAAAAGATCTTTAAAAAACAAGCAGCTTTGCAATATATGTTCATTACAAATGTCCTACTGATTTTGAGTTATCCCTGTTAGTAGTAGTACATCAGCTCCTGAAATCCCTATAGCAGCCGACCTGTTGATCTTTATCTCACTGGCTGTCAGTGCTGATGACTCTTCTGTTTCTAAATACAGGTCTGAGCACAGAGCCCCTCCTGCACAGTATGCTTCTGTAGGGAAGGGAGGGCGAGGGCTCTGGCTTCTGTGTCTGTGTAGCTGGATTAACCCTGTGTGTGCCTGCTCCTTCCTGCTCTCTACACAGATTGAGGATAGCAGAGATGAGGCTGATCTGTGGTCAGTAGATGTGACAGCAATGAAGTGTGTTACTATAATCATGATGTGTCTGTGGAGCTCTGACTATACTAATAGAACAGATCAGGGGGGCATGTGAACGCTTCATGCTCTGCTGTATTAGTGATACATTGTGATTATAGTAACACACTTCACAGCTGCCCTGTGTCTGTTCTGAAAGGGGTTTGTTTGTTGTTGCTTGAGATGGAGATTTGTATGCTAAGCAGGGGGTATAGGAACACTTGCATCCCCCCTGCTCTGCTATTAGCATACACAGCTTCACAGACCTCTCCACACTCATAGATCAGCCCTCTCCTGTCTCCGTGGAGCTGACAGTGTAGCTGATCTAGCAGTGAGCAGCCTGCAACAGACCTAGGCAGGCACACACAGGGTTAACCCTGACAGCAAACCCCCTCACGCTCCCCCTGCTGTATAGAAGGAGAGCTGTCTGTGTGCTGAGGAGAGGGGGGAAGAGGGAGGAGAAGAGGCAGACAAGAAGCACGCCCCTGAATTAAAAAATCCTTTGCTGCCAGACACATTGAAGTAGGCTAAAAGCTTGTAATGAGACAACTCCTTTAAGGTCACTTTTTTGGGGAACGTTTAAAGGAGTTTTCGCTAAACGCAGTTTCACAGAGTTTAAGCAGTTTTGCACTTACTCTATCTCCTCAGGCCATGGGTGGTTCTACAGCAGTGGTTAGCATATTCAACTTCTAGGGATCATTACTCTGACATTGCTGGAGATTATTGCTAACAAGATTACAGATAAAGCCATGCTTTTCAGTCCTCACAGCACATATACCTCTTGTTTAGTGAAGCTAATCTTGTTAGATTTAATTTGTTTGCTTTCATCTCCATTCCTCAGTGAGTTGACCTCACTCTCTGCTCTAAGCTTATCATAACAGATGTATCTGCTCTTAGCTAATCATATAACGAATGTCTGTCTGGTATGCAGGTAGCCATAGAAACCTGTGTGCACTTCAGAGCACATAAAAAATGCTCTTATTTATTGACCAATGTATTTAGAAAAAGTCTTCATTTAACTGTCCCTTTATGTTGAAAGCTAATCTTTGTAGTGAGAAATCCACTTTAATATATAGCTATATCTTTGCTGTGAGTGATTGAAAATACCCTAAAGTTCTCTTGCATACTAAAAAAATGCAAACAGAAAGTAAATAAAGTTTTCCTTCACAAACGCATTTCAGCTTCCATTCTGTTTACGGTTTATAAAAGCAAAGATATTAGTTTTTAACAAATTATCAAATTTAAGCAAATCTTTTCTACTTTTTAATTTTGATCAATGGAGATTTAACCTCTGAAATTTCTGGAACCATTATTAAGACAGCGCTGCCCCCTCTCCACACAATGTCATGGTCAAAGCCATTCATAATCTATTGTTCTGGGCGCTTCCATTTACTGTGACTTTGCAATGTGTTTTTAGTGCTCTGCAGAAGAACCCAGTCTTCCAATGAATACTAGATACCATTACAACAATGGAAATATTCTCTTTATTTGAATTTCCTACTATTTCTTTTCCTTATTTAGAGAACCACTTACCTGATTAAAATTGGACTGTACTCAGTCAAAGCCACCAACAACTTTAGTGCATACACAGGCACAGGATCAGGTTCCAGCATGATTCTGTCGTACCTACAACAATGGAAATAATCAGCGTTTTGTCTTTCAGATTACTTCAACATATGAGGAATTAAACGAATGCCAATTTTAATTATATATGTTCTACATACATTGCAAATTAGGCTGTGGTTGTGGTAAAAATGCCACAAAATGCTACTAAAATCTACTACAAATATACAAAAATCCAAAAAAAGCAATTTATTTACAGTCTTCATTTACCCTTCCCTAGATGTTAAAAGCTAATCACTGTAGTCAGAAAACTTCTTTAATGCTGGATATGCCAGAAGTGTGCCCAAAAATTAGTGAAATTGTATTGACTTGTATGACATTAATGGTGTTGTCCAGGATTTAAAAACATGACTGCTTCTGTCATAAATAGCGCCACCTCTGTCACAGGATGTGCCTGGAATTGCAGTTCAGCTCCACTGAAGTGAATGGAGCTAAACTGCAATACTAGAAACATCCTGTGACATAGAAGGTGCTATTTTTGAAAGAAAGCCATGTTTTTCTAATCCCGGACAACCCCTTTAATTGACTAAATTTGGGCATATGCAGTCCTTGTGTCCAGAGGAACACAAACCATAAAATCAGGGGCACCCTGGTAGAATCTGCAATAGGCAAGCAGCTTGGTGCGAACAAATCAACTGTGGGAGCAAAAATTTGAAAGCGAAAGACATATAAGACCACTGATAATCTCCCTTGGGCTCCACGCAAGATCTCACCTGTGGGGTCAAAATGTTCACAAGAACTGTGAGCAAAATTCCCAGAACCACACGAATGACCTGCAGAGAGCTAGGACCAACGTAAGAAAGGCTACCATTAGTAACACACTACGCCGCCAGGTACTCAGATCCTGCAGTGCCAGACGTGTCCCCCTGCGTAAGCCAGTACATATCCGGGCCTGTCTGAAGTTTGTTAGAGAGCATTTGAATGATCCAGAAGGGTATTGGGAGAATGTCATATGGTCAGATGAAACCAAAGTAGAACTGTTTGGTAAAAACACAATCATCGTGTTTGGAGGAGAGAGAATGCTTAGTTGCATCCAAAGAACACCATACCTACTGTGAAGCATGGGGGTGGAAACATCATGCTTTGGGGCTGTTTCTCTGCAAAGGGACCAGGACGACCGACCCGTGTACATGAAAGAATGAATAGGGCCATGTATCGTGGCCGGGTCTTTCAGCATGACAATGAACCCAAGCATACCATCAGGGCAATGAAGGTGTGACTTCGTAAGAAGCATTTCAGTAAGAAGCATTCTGGAGTTGTTTAGCCAGTCTCCAGATCTCAACCTCATAGAAAACCTATGGAGGGAGTTGAAAGTCCGTGTTACCCAGCGACAGCCCCAAAACATCACTGCTCTTGAGGAGATCTGCATGGAGGAATGGGCCAACATACCAGCAATAGTGTGTGCCAACCTTGTGAAGACTTACAGAAAACGTTTGACCTCTGTCATTGCCAACAAAGGATATATAACAAAGTATTGAGATGAACTTTTGTTATTGACCAAATACTTATTTTCCACCATAATTTTCAAACAAATTTTTTCCAAATCAGACAATGTGATTTTCGGGATTTGTTTTCTCATTTTGTCTCTCATAGTTGGTCTACCTATCATGTCAATTACAGGCCTCTCATCTTTTTAAGTGGGAGAACTTGCACAATTGGTGGCTGACTAAATACTTTTTTACCCACTGTAACATATGTTTCTATAGCGAATATCTCTATTTACAAAGAAATACGATATTATGGTTAAGGAGACAAACTAAGATGAAATAATAGTTACTAGTAACTATTTATGGGGTCACAGTACTACTAATACTAGATCAGACTAGAATTATGTATATGCACGTCCCAAGCTGAGCCACGATATGGAAACTGGACCCAACAGTGGTCAAGATAAAGAAAGAATAGAAATGCTGTTATATAAGTTTGAGGGCTTATAAGTTCTAGGATCAGCAAAGGTAATCAAAAAGGCAGTAGCATTTTTAGCCACATAAGAACCTTTGCCTTCATTATTAAATGATAATGTGATTAAATATCCATGACTGACTGACTGACTATTTATTATAATGGTGTATTGAGAATTTCTCCACAGCACTAGCACATACAAAGCTCTTTCTGCAAGACAATCTGTTCTGCTGTAATACAGAAGCCGAAACAATAAAGTCTACTAAAAGTAATATAAAATGTTATAATTCAAGTTTTCATTTTAAAACAGATTTGCCAAGACAGTCTCCATGGCTCCTCATCTCCTTTGTTAATTATCTTATTGTAATTTGTTGCAATTTTAACAAGGTCAGAGAATGAAAAATGTGTTTTTTGACAGAAAAAATAAACTATTGTACTTAAGCAGAAAGTTCTGTGCATACTGCAGATATTTATGAAAAGCACAAATATATGGGTTCTGTTCTGCATGAGTAAACAAGCAGCGGGTTACAGTAATTCAAAGCAAAAGCAATTTCTATAGCCTTCAGAAGAAAGTACAATTTATTAAAACTGTGCTCCCATAATATGGAGATTACTAAATATTTTACATAAAGTTAAAAATGCTGAGCAAAGGAACAAAGGAACAAAAGGCTATGCTTGTGTCTCACAAAGAACTATTTTTTATCTGAGAACTTTTGGAAGGAAATGTTACATGTAGCTTAAAGAGAGAACATATCTTCATAGTGAGCAAGAAAAGAAAAGACCTCTCAGAAGATATTATAAGAAACTGAAAAAAGTATGATTTTCAAAGGAAATGATCTCATTTCTATAATGGCAAATCCCAAAAGAGGGGGCACGCTATATGATACATTAGGGCAACAGGGTGGCTCAGGTGTAAGCTCTAACCAGTGCTAACAAGGGCGGTGGAGTCGTAAGCCAAATATCTGACTCCAACAACAACGACTCCTCAATTTTCCTAACTGACTCAACCAAAATGGACTTCGACTTCACAACTCCGACTCCACAGCCCTGGTTCTGAAATCCCAGTGCCTTTTTCCTCTGATCTGTAGCAAAGAAGCTTCAGTACTGAGCATGTACATAACGTGCAGCACACATATTGAACTCAACTAAAAGCCTAGATCCTTAGATCAGGTATGGAACAGACATTGATAGGACATTTCATAATTTTTCCAAATTCTTATGAAAAAATAATCAGCACCTACTGCATTGAACTGACCTGTACCAAATTTATTACCGTATTTTTCAGACTATAAGACACGACCGAGCTTTTCTGACGGTAGGTGCGTCTAATAGTCTGGCGCGTCTTAAAGTCCGAAAAATACGGTACATATTTCTGGAGTCGGAGTTGGTCCACTTTATAACAACTACAACTCCACCAAAATGGACACCAACTCTGGCTCCACAACTTGTAGCTTCTGATTTTGTCACCTAGGATATCAGATCTTGCTGCTTGTTTGTGTCTACCTACTCAAATCCATTTTCCTTTGGTTAGTTCTCCAATACCTAAAATGGAACCTATCTACTATGGCAGGCATGAAATAAATGCAGATTACCCAGTCCCAACCATTTGGTTTTTAGTCCAAAATGCTGCACTGCTTTGTGCTAAAACACCCGATAAAATTGGGCAGGGTACAGAGAGAAGCCATCACTGCTGAAGGAGATGAGTCTGTTGTGCGGCTTCTCTGCGCCCCTGAGCTAGACCGATTGCTCTCTCCCTACCCTGTTTCCCTGGAAATAAGAAAGTGTCTTATATTAATCTTGGCTCCTAAAGACGAGCTAACACTTCTTTTTAGGGGATTTCTTATTTTTCCATGAACAAGAATTCACATTTAATTTTGAACAAAACATCAATATGTATTAATATATTGTAGTGATTTCATCACAAACATCAGCATAAGCAGCCAAACTCTGAATTGCATAAATGAAATGCACTAGGTTTTATTTTCGGGGGTGTCTTATTTTCGGGGACACAGGGTATAGGCAAACATGGAAAAGAGCTGGGAGAAGCCATCAGGGCTGAGAGAGAGGAGTCCATTGTGCCCCTAAATTAAACTGACTACTAAGGCCAAACATAAAAGAGTTAGATTAGCTGAAGGAGCGGAGACAAGTTGCATATTGGATTTCTCTCTCCCAGACATGGTGGCTTCTCCTCGTACCCGGCCCAACTTCACCAGGTATTTCACAGGGAAACGTCACAGCGCTTGAGGGTAAAACCCACATGTTTGGTACCAGGTAACCTGCAGCTTTTTCATGCTGCCCAAACAAAGAAAGTTTTACATGTAACACTGCAGTATTTCAGGCAAAAAAACAAATGGTTGGGACCAGATAACCTGCAGATACTTCATGCTGCCCATGGTGCAGGCAACAAAAAGTAGCTGACAGGTTCCCTTTAAGGTGACCATGTAGAAGCAAATCTCTTAGAAAAGTTGGAAATTACCTCTGGTATCACTTAATTAACCATACAGTTCAGGTACTTTCTATAAATCTGCTTTTCTTAACAGAAAATCATTTAGCTCTTCTTTCAGATTCCTAGAAATGATTCAGGTCACTGAAAGTAAAGTCACCATAGGCAATAGATGATCTCTGTGAGCAGTTGTAGAGGTTGTGACAGCTGTCAAGAGATGTACCTGCCCAGGCAAGCTGAATGAATTACTATTTAATGTGAAGCTGCAGTGGGCATATATTAATATTTGCATTGTTATTCTTAATAACTCACCTAACTGTGATGGAGCTTATCAGTAACTTTTAAATTAGATAATTATAAGTCTCTAACATCTGCAGCCTGGAAATGAAATTGTATTTCTGAGCTCCTTTTCCACAGCATAGCTACAATTAATAAATGTTAATTAGACAGTGTAACCCACTGTTCTAGTTCTCACAGTATTCAGATAGTCACACTATTTGTGTAAACCACTTTATAGTGAAAAGCCTAGTGGGCTTGATTATTAAAATATCCTGAAAATAGTCAATTTTGAATAAGATTATCAGACCATATATAAATAATAAGTAACTGTTATAGAATATATCTAGTGACTGCAGCTACATGACACCCAACAGCCAATTTAAAGCAAGCGCAAATCTTCAGAGACTTTTATTGTCACCGTGACATTTCACAACTGCATTGATTTTAGCTGATAAATGTCAAAAAAACTAGATTGGTTGATTAGTTGACAACTAAAATTCTACCTGCAATAAAGGCCTTGAAGCAGACCTGACAGCTACCGACCGCTACGCATTAACCTAGTACAGTCTGTATGGACACTTAAAGGGGTTGTCTCCCTACAAGAATTGCTTTTTATGTTAAAGATCTTGCAAAAACAAGTCACCTTGCAATATGTGTCCATTAATAGTATTCTACCTATTCCTAGATATCCCCTCTTGTATGGGCTGCATCAGCTCCTCAGGTCGCTATAGCTACAGACCTGTTCGATCTCTCCTGATAGGTTGCCAGCTCTGGTCGCTATAGCTACAGACTTGGTGTCCTCAGCAGCTCCTCACTGCAGGCCAGTAGAAGCCAGTAAACATTGAATTCAAAAATTAAACCAAGAAAACAGGACTGAAGTGAGAAGAATCGATGTAGTGAGACAACCCTTATAATAAACATTGTATTTACTATGGGTAATGGCTGTATATTTTCCTCTGTGTGTACTGGATGGGTGAAAGCCAACATTTAGGCAGGTTCAATACTTACTAGCGGTTGCAATCTACCAGACAATGTCACAATTTTCTGTTTTCGGATGCAGGCATGGGCTGGGTGTGGTTGGAAATGGGATGTATGTGTACTTAAAGCGAATCTGTCAGGTGATTTATGCTACCCTATCTGAGAGCATTATATAATAGAGACATAGAAGCCAAGCTGTAAGATACATTAGTGTATGTTATTTATGTAAGGGACACCCTATTCTAGCCCTGGCTTACCCTGCCTAAGCAGGTAAGCACCCGAAAAAGGGGGACCTCGCACTCGAACCTCTTCCTGAGCTGTACCTAGCAAAACGTGTGCCAAACAGAAAGAAGACAAACATACAACAAACAAGGAACAGAAGCCACAAATAAAAAATAGTCATATTGGCCGAGGTCAAAACAGGAGAATGCGAAGAACCGAAGGACAGAACGGGAGAGTAACCAGAAAGACAAGCCAAAATCCAAGAACCATCGAAATAACACAGAAGAGCAAAACGGACAGCTAGGGCACAAAAAGCAATCACAAGCAGAGACTGGCAGACAGGAAGAGGTTTAAACTCCCACCTCAGCCAGAGATTGGCTCAAGTGCTGAACCAATCAAGCACCAACCTGCACCCTGGCTGAGGCTGCAACAAAATCCTTGAGTCCTGACAACTTGGAGCAGGATTTCTAAGTAAAAAGCAGAGAAAAAAAAAATAAAGTGAAAGTCCTGCTTACCCCAGCAACACATACAGTGATTGACAGTTTGCTCTGTATACAAACTGATACAGTGAAAGCCGTCAATCACTGGATGTGGCCGGGGCAAGCAGGACTTCCACTGTCACTTAAGGAGTCCTATCAGGATGTTTTCTGCTTCTTACCAGGAAATCCTGCTGCAAACCATATGAACTGTGGGGGGTTATGGTCACAAATAGGTAGGCAATATGGGCTTCAACAGACCGAGACACGAGATGTAAAAGTCAAAGTCTAGGCGGTGCTGCCTGGGTTTATTTAGCAAGTGCAAACAAAACACAGAGCCTTAAGCTTCATGCAAAACATAAATGAAAAACCTCCTCGGCTGAGCAC
Source organism: Phyllomedusa bahiana (assembly GCA_025379985.1). NCBI lineage: Eukaryota > Metazoa > Chordata > Amphibia > Anura > Hylidae > Phyllomedusa > Phyllomedusa bahiana. The sequence goes on from JAODAL010003047.1 coordinate 39,831, forward strand.
TTACTAACACAGGATTCCTCTCTAGACTCACACAGTCTGCAGATTCCAGTATGGCTTTCTGCTTAACATCAGAGTTCCACCAGAGAACAAACACCGGCCTGCAGGCCCAGGCTTTATGGAGACGGATATCAGACTCAACTGGTGTGTGGGAGTGACCTCCCACCCATCACTTAGACCACTCCAGGAAAGCCCAGCCCAGACTAGGCGGCTTGAAACCGCTTATGCTAAAACTAAGACGTGTCAGTAACATAGTGCTTCTGACACACAAACTGACAGTTTTCCTTCACCAAGCCCAGGCTTCTCGGTGACAAACATCTCCCCACATACTCCCCAAAGCCACATAGGAGAGTACTCTAGGGGAAATGTATCTTCCTTCAACCACTCCGCCTGTCATGGTCTCATAAAACCTATATATCAGAGAGCTCAGTTATAACTGATATTTTTCTTTTCATTAGCATTAGCACAGAATACATTTAAAAAAATGAGCAGAAAGTCATTGCAGGACATAATTTATCTCCCCGTGTCAACTCCTCACATAACCGTCTCCAAGACGTCTCCCGTGCTTCCCCCATACTCTGGAACTCACTGCCCCAACACATCAGACTCTCCCCCACTCGCAACAGCCTCAAAAGCAACCTGAAAACCCATCTCTTCAGGATAGCCTATACCCAACAATAACCCTGCTGTCACTGCACTATCCACAACCATGTCTGCCCCTCACCTTCTGTCTCTTCCCACCTTCCTTTTAGAGTGTAAGCCCTCACGGGCAGGGACTTCTCTCCTTCTGTACCAGTTGTAAGTTATTAATTTGTCACCTTTGTACTTGTTTGACCTATGTTATGTATGAAACCTGAATGTACAGCGCTCTGGAACCAAGGGCGCTCAAAAATAAATAATAATAATCCAGGGATTGCCATCCATCAATATTTCTCTTGCTTTTGAGTACAAGTTGCACACACATTGTGGTCTTCAGTAAGGTACTGCTGCCCAAATGAAAAAAAAAACTCCCTTCTTACCTTGGTTCCAGCACTGACTATCCACTGTTTGTCCCCAGTCTTCTGATTACTTCCCTGCTTTGGCCAAACAGGATATCTCTGTTGCAGCAGTCACATGCCATTGTCACCATTCCTAAGTGAACAGCTCCAGAGGGTGATGTCAGGCAGTGGCACGTGACCGTTGTAGCCAATCGACGTTTGCAGCAGTGACATCTTGTTTGGCCGGACCGTGGAAGAAAATTGAGGACTGTTAAGGCACGCTACAGAGCAAGTTAGGGCAGTACAACCAGTACTGCTCTATGGGGCCCGGCTGGTCTGTGAAGCCGGGGGGGGAAAGGAGGGAGCGATACCGGCGGCAGGTACCACCCTCTTTTTTTTCACAAAGGCTTTGCAACTCACATACAATTAAGATGAATGGCGAGGCAGGGAGAGCTGTGCGCTACATACAGGGGTGTACTAAACAAAATGGGGGGCATTCTATCTACAGGGGTGCGCTAAACAAAAGGGGGGGGGGCTATTCTACCTACAGGGGTGCCCTAAACTACCCCGGGGGCTACTCACCCTACAGGGGTGCCCTACACTACCGGGGTGCTATTCTACATACAGCGGTGCCCTAAACTACAGGGGCTCTATTCTGCCTACATGGGGGGCCCTATGACACCTACAGGGGTGCCCCTAACCTACAGGTGGCCCTATTCTACCTACAGGGGGTTGTTATTCTATCTACATGGGGCCCCAAGTTATCTAGCTACCGCCCGGGGGCCCCAAGATACCTAGCTACTGCCTGGGGGCCCCAAGCTACCTAGCTACCGCCTGCAGCCCCATTGTACCTACTGTACATACTGACTTGGGGGGCCTGCCTACTGAGGGTAATTATTACCATTTGGGCCATTATAGATGGGGAGTTTGTACATAGAGGAAGGGGGCACTCAGTCGACAAAATGATAAAGTGAGGATTCTCAGGTGTTTGTGTTGTAAATTCTGCAGGGACGTGTGGTGGACAGGAGAAGTCATCATGAAGGTCTGGACCGAATAGTGAAGAAAAGGGAAAGTGAACAACTCATCAGACAAGATGTCACCTGTGAGGCTTTAAATGTAAGCAAACTGTTTGCAAAGCACATGTGTACCTGATATCTCTCACTTTAGGGTCACTGTATGGAGGAAGTATTGGTCTTGGTGCAATGGTTTATATTCAGTAACAGTATGGCGGTACTATTCAGTCTCTTTATGGTGGAGATATGTGGTGATGATGTGACGGTATAATTAGGTGCTTATATATTGTTGTTGTTTGGTGATATTGGTCTTGGTATGCTGGTTTAGTCAATAACATTATGGTGGTGCTAGTCAGTATATGGTAGTGATATGTGGTGGTATTATTTGGTCTTTGTATATTGTTGCTTGGCAATATTGGTCTGGGTATACTGGTTTGATCAGTAACATTATAGTGATGACATGTAGTGATCGTGTGGAGGTATTAGCTGGACCTTGTACACGAACTGAGCCACAAAATACAGATAGACTGTACCTTGTAAAATCCAACAAGAACTAAATCCAAATACAATGGCGCAATTGCATTTTTTTTTCTTGTGACCCCAGAATTTTTCTTTTACTGAGGTGGCAATGTTTGTGGGCCGGGTGATGGGGGGGCTCCATTGGGTCCGCCGGGGAGGCTGAGCGTGTGCTAAGTGGGGGGAGGGAGGGGGCCCGGGGGATAGATGCTCCAGTTGTATGGGGCCCCAAAATTACTAATAGATGCCCCGAGTGCTGCAACAGAGGTGAGGACGACGATGCATATGTTTCTTGTTTGATTTGGGCAACAATAGCTTATTACTTTTTTAAATAAAGTGGACAACGCCTTTAAATTGATTGAAACCCCATTAGGAAAATTCAGGAAGACACTTAGGGGGACATGAATGAACGGGGCTGCACCAGAGGTCTGGATCATTTCAGCCCGGCATCAGGCGCAGCCCTGTTAGCATTAGTGTAATGCTTCCCGTATGCCCGTATTAGGCGCATTACAGAGCGCAATGCGCCTGATTTTGGGGGTGCGTGTGGGAGGCGGGGTGCACTAGAACTGTACGAAGCTATAGACTTATAGCTTCGTTATGGCAATTCTAGGCGCATTACTGTTGGAACAGGTAAACCTCTTTCAAAGTCGTATACCTGAGCCAGAAATATTGTGTTAGCGCTAGAATGCGCCTGATTTATGACTCGCAGTACAGCAGGTTCATAAATCATGCTATGCTATTATAATGTGCATGGAATTTGGCATTTAAACACTAAATTTCATATGGCCCATATGTATGTATGGCCCTGTTCTCTAGATTTATAATCAGGTGCACTCCAAAATTAGGCGCATTATCGGGCGCCCGTGGCACTTTGTAATGCGCCTAAGATGTGGGAGTGTTCTGGGGCGTGTTGCACCACAACTGTGTGATTCTACACATTTATGTCTTTAGTACAGCAAACCCAGGCTAGTACAGGTAGACCAATTGTCGCTTAGTAGCTAGAAGTGCTAAATCTATGACCTTTCCCGTAAAACAGGGTTATAGAATTTAGGCCAAAAACCCACACTTCTAACGCGCCAGTAAAATTTTGGGGCCTTGGGCCCTAATAATCATACCCGTCGCATTACTAAATGGCCCCTAAATTAAAGTTTTTTTTTTAAATCTCCCATGAGTTTGGTTTTAAGGGCAGGTTTTTCAATTTTCCTGTAAATGGGTTTAAATGGTACTAAAATTTACAAACTACAATACACCATTGGGGGCATAAAATGAAATTTTTCTTTTAAAAAAGTCAAATTTTTATGCCATTATAATAGCATAGAAGGCGCCTAATTTTTTGAACCCCCCGGTCTACTGCGGGTCATAAAATCAGGGGCATTGTACGCTAAAGGAAAGACAATGCTCCTAGAAATTTTCCATAGCGAAGCTTAAAAAATCTTTTGCTTCATAAAGGTTTCTAGGACACCCCGGTACCCGCGTTTCCCCCCCCTCCCAAAAAACAGGCAAAATTTTTAAAAATGTTTGCTTGCGGGTCTTAAAAATTCCTGAAAAAGGGGGTTTCAGGGACTTTTCAACTAATGCCAACCGGGGGTGCGTCTGAAAGTCGGGGTGAAAATACGCCCGACTTCTGGCGCAGCCCGTTTTTTTTTTATGTCCACCCAGATCTTATTGGGAGCAGGTGTAATAAAATTGGTGTAATCGCTCTCCTATGTTCTCATACTGGAAGTCCAACATGGCACCTCTTGTCAAACAGCTGTCTGAGGAGCTTAACAAAAAGAATTTTTTCTCTACAAAAAAGGCTTAAAGGGTAAAAAAAAAATTGCCAAAACCCTGAAACTGAGCTTTCAGCAAAGTAGCCAAGACCATATATGGTTTTAAAAAAAGATAGGGTTCAATTAGAAGAGGGCCCCTTTCCCCGGGGCGACGAAGAAGTTTGAGTGCATGTGCTCAGCGTCATATCCCGATATTGTTCCCCTTTCAAAAAAGGGTGTTTTTTAGTGGGTGCCCAGCCTTTTCTGCAGAGATTAAGGGGAAAGGGGGGGGGGGGAGTCGCCTGTAGTTTCTCATCCATAAAATTATACACTTCATCAAAAATTTGGGCCCCGCCTGCCTGTCCGTTTTTCCCGAAGGAAGCCTCTTCCAAAGAGATGTTCAAAAAAGCCCGCAAGTTAGTCTGCTGAAGACCAAAAAGCAAAGCGTGGAATTTAAATTTGGGAACCCTTTCTGGGGCTCTATGAGACCAAGATAAACTTATTTTTGGTTTAGGATTTGGGTTTTTTTTTTAAACCCAAAAAAGGGAAAAAATTTTTTAACCAATTGATTGTAGAAAACAAAATTAAGGCCATGAAACAGAATTTTTGGGAACCCCTAAAAGGACCCCTTTTAAAAAAAAAGGGAAAAAATTAAATTTCCCCAAAAACGGGGGAAAATAAAACACCTTAGACTAAATCCTTGTTCTGAAGAAATAAAATAAAATTCTAAAACAAAACCACTGACCAAAAGGGGCAAACCCAAAAAAGGGGAAAGGGGAGGAGAAAGGGATCAAACCATTTAAAGATTTTTTCCGCTTTTTTTTTTTTTAAACCCCTAATGGAAATCCCCATTTGCCCAAAAGAAAACGGGTTTTTAAAAAATGGGGGAACCCAAAATGTTGGCCTAATTGTTTGGGCATCCCTTTTATTTTTCCCCTTAAAGGGGTCTCCCTTTTTTTGGTTTGGCCCCCTAGTTTAAAACTTGATGGTTTTTGGTATTTTATAAATTGGGGGGCCCAACCCAAATTTCCAAATTGGTTATATTTTCCCCCAAAGGGGCCCTGGACCTTTTAAAAATTTTTTAACCCGGGGAAACCCAAAATTTTTAATTTCCCCCAAAAAAAGGATTAGAATATTTTTAAATTGTGGGGGGAAAAATTTCCAACTTTTTGTGGGGAAATTTTAAAATTTTCCCTTTGGAGCCAACAAATTTGGAAAATTTTTCCCCTGCTTTCCAATAAATGCGAAGGGGGTAATAAAAGGAAGGGGGGGGAACCAAAACTTTCCCCGCCCAAAAACTTTGATTTCTTTTAAACCGGAACAGCGAAATTGAGAGGTTTTGCAGGGGCTTCTTCCCCCCGGGGCTCTTTTTCTAAGGACCTCCCTCCCCTTTCCTTTGGTTCACCCGGAACGCCCCCGGGTTCAGATGTTGTTAAAAAGGGGCAAGATTTGGGAACCCGGGAAGGAGTACAAGGACAATTTTGTCTTACCAAGTGCTGCCAGTTGTAAAAAGCTAAGTTCATTTTAAAAGGGAAACCTGAATGCCAAAATTTTTGTGACCCACTGCAGCATTAGCATGATCCCCTCCCCTTTGGGGGAAAAGGGCCGGGGGGGGGAGTATTCCAAAAATTATAACGGTCTCAAAATACACCTCCAAGACTACCACTGCCTTGCTGAAGAAAATGAAGGTGAAGGTGACCAAGCATATCTCCAGATCTAAAATCTATTACATCTTGGGGCATCCCCACACAGGGAAGGGGGAGGGCCAAGGTATCTAACATCCTGAAGAGGATTTCAGTTCCCCAGCTTTTTGAAAAATCTAGTGAACTCCTTGGCCCAAAAGAATTAAGGCAGGCGGAAAATTAAAAGGGGCCCCACAAAAATATTGGGCACTTTGGGCAAACATTTGTCCCTTTTACTTTGGGGGGTACTCACTTTTGTTGCCAGTAGTTTAAAACATTGATTTGGATGTTTATTGAGGGAAAATTGGGGGGGACACCAAAATTTTCTTTTTTATAAAAAAGCTGAGCCCCCGACTTTCTTTTCACTGATCAGTCATATTTTTTGTGTTTACCTATTTAAAAAGGTATAATAGGAAAATTTTACAATAAATTTGGGGGTGGGTTTCTTAAATTTTTTTGAGATTCTGTCCCCCTTTTGAGCCAACAAATCGGAAATACCTACTTTGCAAATTTTTCAAAAAATATAATGCCAAAGTCTATAACTTCCCCCAAAAGAATTTAACAATACTTTTCCCGTCAAACAAATCAAAGTAAAGACTTGGGAAAAAGAACAGGGCGAAGTTGACTATGTTTGGGCTTGAATATTTGGGAAAACCATGGTACACATCTATAACTGTATTTTTTTAAGAAAAAAATTCAATTCACATGGGGCACAGGGTAGATTCACAGTGTAAACCTATTGTATCAATCAACGTTTTTAGATTTGTTTAAATTTTTAAAATTATGTGGGGGACAGCAAAAGTGCCCTTTTTTTCTTAGAATGTAAATTTGGGTTGGGGAAAATAAAGGTTTTCCAGAAAAAAAACCAAAAAACGCTATTACCAACAGAATAATTTTTCCCCCAACAAAAAATCCTAAACAGGGCTGCTGCGGGGGCGATAATCCAACCCCCCCTTTTTTGGCAGCTAACCGATGCCAATCAATTTTTTTTTGTGCCCGAAAAGGGTTGGGGGGAAGGAAGGGGCCCTGCTGCAAATGACCCAATGAAAAAATTGAAAACTAATAACTACACTTATAAAACTCCATTAAGGGAAAAAAAAATTACATGCCAGATACAGAATTAAATTAACCCCATCAGCCCAGCGCGATGACTTACTGTGGAAGTAATGACTTTCTAACCAAAGACAAAAATGTGATGTTTGACTGAAGGCCCTCCTTCCTCCCTTCAGCTACAGCATCATGGTTTACAAGCAGTGAAGTGGTTTCTGCAAGTAGCCGCAAGCTGAACAGCCTCCACTCCACTAAAAAACAGAAAGTGCCAAGAATGTTACCAAAGGAGCAAAGTTAAAAATTTAAAAAAAAATGTTTTAATTTTGCACAGAGGCCCCCTTTGATGTGGCCTAACTTACCATTCTGGCTGCAGACCAAGGAGACTAAAGGTGGGAGGAAGGCATTTCCACAAACCCAAAAAAGAGAAAGAAAAGGCCCCGGGGCTGGGAATTTTGTCACAGCAAAATAGGGAAAACAGTTTCTCCAAAAAAGGGAAGGGGTTTTTGGGAGACAAAATCTATTAAAAAAAAATGATCATTGGATTTTTGGTGGTTTAGCATTTATTTACTATATGAGACCGAAGTCCTTCTATAACCTCTGTTTAAAAGTCCACTGTTTGGTAACTATAAGTTTTAGCATTCTGAAAAATATTAACAAAATTGCAATAGAGTGAGGATTTAGCTTTAAAAAAAAATTTAAAAGTTTCACAATATTTAAAGGTGCTTTGAAAAAATTTTTTTGAATATTTACCAAAAACTAAATCCCCAAATTTCAGATAATTGCCAAAAATTTTTGGTGTGGGATTAAAGTTGTAAACCCTGGGTTTGCCCTAGGAAAAGTAGGGAAGAGGGGAAGAAATCCGGCGTACCTTTTAGAGGCTAACTGAGTATAAAAAGATGGTGAGCTTTTTAAGAACTAGCCCTTCTTCAGACATGGTGATATACAAGAAATTTTAAAATTCACAGGGTTTTTTTTTACACACCCAAAACCCTGGACCTTTAAAGGACCCTTTTAAAATTTTTAAAAAAAAAAAAATGCAATATAAGCAAAAAAATCATTTACAACAGGGGCAAACAAAAAAACTATCTGGAAAAATTGTGGGGGCATGACAGAGGGGTCAGTAAATCTGCCGTCTTATCTCACGCCATCACGTGTAAATTTTTTTGGCCATCACAGTTTTTACCCTATAGTTTTTTTTATAAAAAACTAAAATTTTGGGTATTTAACCCATTTTGCAGAGTCTGAAATTTTTTCTTAAAAATTTAAATTCCCAAATTTCCCTTTCCCCTCCCCTTGGGGTCTTAAAAAAGTCCCCTTTAAAAAACCCCAATCTTCAGATCTTCAATACCCGTGGTCCTCTCCCGGAAAAGTGTTGTGCCACTGGAAGATCGTTCTATTGTTTTAATGTAATCGGGGGAGTTCAGCCTGGCTGAGTCTTTCCCCTTTTTCCCCCCACAAAAAGGGCCTGTGGTCGGGCATTTGGCACACAAAATCAGATCCCACCACTGCTAGCCCTGCGGGAAAAAAGCCCCCCTAATTCTTGCACCTTGGGACTGTGGGACAGGTACACTGTCAGCAGTGTGGATTTCCTGCGGGTCTTGCACCTGTTTTGGGGCAGGGTAGGTGCCGAAAAAAGGTGCAAGACCGCAGCACACCCCACGCGACAGTGTACCTGTCCCACATCCGCAGGTGCACAGAATTGGGGGACATTTTCCTGCAGGTCTAGCAATTGGGGTATCTGATTAGTGTGCGCAATGCCCCACAGGCCTTTTTGTGGGGGGAAAAAGGGCAAAAACTCAGCCAGGGATGAACTCCCAAATTATTTAATAACAAAAGACCCGATCTTCCTGGCACAAAACTTCTCCGAGAGGACCACTGTATTTAAGATCGAAAATTTTTGGTTTTAAATGGAAATTTTAAGACGCAGAGGGGAGGAAAGGGAAGGAATTTAAAATTTAAGAAAAATTTCAGACTCTGAAAAAAGGGTTAAAATATCCATGCTAGTTTTTTGTCAAATATATGGAACTGTGATGGCCACAAATTAACTGATGGCTGTGAGATAAGACGGCAGATTTACTGACCCCTGTCAGCCTCACAAGTTTTTTCCCAAAAGTTTTAATTTTTTGACCCGTTGTAAATGACTTGTTTTTCTTATATTGCATTTTTTTGTTTAAGAATTCTAAATCCTTTGAAGGTCCATTTTGTTGTATAAAAAGCCTGTGAATTTTCAATTTTTTTGTATATCATCATGTCTGAAGAAGGGAGCTAGTTCTCCGAAAGCTCACCCTCAAATTACTCGTTAGCCTCTAAAGGTTTTCCTGATTTCTTCACTCTTCCACAATATTTGGTGTTCATACGGCTTCTTAGTTCCCGGACTGTTTGGGTATAGTTAGATGCGCAGTTTTGCCTGCTGCCAGCCTTAAACCACGGATGTTGTACTTAGGTGATGGAATAAAATAAAAACCGATCACCGAAATACTGTTATAAGGACTGGTCAACCATGGTATTTTACCACTAGTAAATAGCTTAACTGATGCTATCTGCAGGCCATCAAAGCTTGAATGGTGGGAGGCCAGGTAAAATGTTTGAAGGTTTTCTAAGAGATGTTATACTGGAGTATTTTACTGAAAATAAATGTATAACGACATTCCAGAATGGGTTTATGAAAGATCAGTCATATAAAAGTAATCTCAATAGCTTCCAAGAGGAGGTTAGTTCTAGACTGGATCGGGGTGAGGCATTGGATGTCATATATCTAGATTTTTCTAAAGCATTTGATACTGTGCCACATAAAAGGTTGGTAAGTAAAATGAGAATGCTTGGACTGGGGGAAAATGTTTGCAAGTGGGTAAGTAACTGGCTTAGTGATAGAAAACAAAGGGTGGTGATTAATGGTACATACTCAGACTGGATCCCTGTTACTAGTGGGGTACCACAGGGGTCAATACTGGGCCCTACTCTCTTTAATATATTTATTAATGACTTTACACATGGATTACACAATAGAATAGCAATGTTTGCAGATGATACTAAGCTCTGTAAAGTAATCAACACAATAGAGGATGATGTTTTATAACAAAGGGATGGCCTGGGTAGAGAAGTGGCAGATGAGTTCTGACACAGATAAGTGCAAGACTATGGACATGGGAAGGAAAAGTCCATTCCATGATTACTTGTTAAACGGAAAAACGCTGGGAAAAGTGTCAGGAGAAGGACTTGGGAATCCTAATGGAGAGAAAACTTAATTGTAGCAGCCAGTGTCAGGCAGCAGCTGCCAAGGCAAACAGGATCACAGGGTGTATTAAAAGGGACATAGATGCAGACGATGAGAACATTATTCTCCCTTTATTCAAATCACTGGTTACACCACATATGGAATATTGTGAACAGTTTTGGGCACAAGTTCACAGGAAAGACATTGTAGAGCTTGAAAAGGTACAAAGGCTGGCAACAAAAACAATAAAAGGACTGGGTGGACTACAATACCCAGAAAGATTAGCAAGATTAGGGTTATTTAGTTTAGAGAAAATACAGCTTTGGGGGGGGGGGCCCATTATAAATATGTTGACATATATCAAAGGTCAATATAGAGATCTCTTCCAAGATCTATTTACAGGACTGTATCCAGAGCAAGGGGGCATCCTCTACTTCTTCAGAAAAGGAAGTTACTACATAAACATAGAAAGGGATTTTGTACTGTAAGAGCAGTGAGACTGTGGAACTCTCTGCCAGAGGAACTTGTCATGGTGAATTTAATAAGTGTCTGGATGCATTTCTAGAATGCAATGATATAACAACTTATAGTGACTAGGATTCTATAAAAGGGTTGTTGATCCAGAGATTTATTCTGATTGCCAGATTGGAGTTGGGAAATATTTTTTTCCCCTAAAATGAGGACAATTGGCTTCTACCTCATGGGGGTTTTTGCATTCCTCTGGATCAACACTATAGGACAATATGATAAACTGGATGGATATCTGTCTTTTTTGGCCTTATAGATCTGAACCAGGCCTTATTGAATTGTTTTAATGATTGTCTGGAGTCCCAGGAGTGTGAACCATGTGAACCATACAGCTAATGTGCTGGAGTGACATCATCATGGCTGGACTGGGCAGCTGGAGCAATGAAAGCAGAGAAAGATGGTGGATAAACTAAAGGAAGCTTGTACAAACAAGCAGGAGATAAAAATCTCCTCCATTTCCTAAACAAAGCAAGATAAGAACAGCAATGTGTTTGGTAATAGCTTTATTTACCTTTGCCTACATGTTTAACACTTAAACGATAATAAACATATGAATACGTCCTATTGACAGTAAGGTCCTATGTAGTGGGATTACTTTGAAAATCCACTAAATAGGCGATGGGTGCTGGCTGCTTATTATAGCTGATACCCACCAATAACAGCAAGGAATGGAGCCGGCTATGATACCTGCTGTTTAACCCTTTAGATGCTGCTGAGATAGTGTCCTTGGCGTCTAAATTAATATGGGACGATGCCGCATACTATTCCTCTCTCAGATCGTCACCCCCGTGATTTCATGCCCATCGGTTTCCATAGCAGCTGGAAGCCTGATGAAGGCTTCCATAGCCGCTATGTTAACACTTCTTTTTATGCCATTTTGGTACACCCTTCTGTATTATACATATAATTCAGAACAGTGTAAAAGTGATCAATCCCTCTAGTGGTCAAGTCCCCTAGGGGGACTAAATGTAAAAGTGAAAAAAACAATGTTTAAAAAAAATAAAGAAAACTAAAAGTTCAACTCCTCCCCCTTTTGCCCTTTTACAACTAATACAAATCAAGAAGTTACAGATATTTGGTATTGCCGCATCCGAAAAAGTCTGCTCTATTAAAATACAGCATAACTTATCCGGTATGCTGAACACCGCAGAAGAAAAAAATCCAAACACCAAAATTGCAGGGTTTTTTTTGTGTGATTTCACATCCCCTAAAAAGTGGGATAAGAAGTAATCAAAAACTCACATCTATCCCAAAATGGTAACAGAAAAACTAAACTTCAGCCTACAAAAAAAATTAGTCTTCACTCGGGTCCACAGATCGGAAAATGAAAAAGTTGTTGGTTGCAGAAAATGGCGCTGCAGTGCAAATTTAACAAATGAAGACTTTTTTTTGTCAAGCACTAAAACATAATGAAAACCTATATATTTGGTATCACCAGAATCCTGCCATCCTGCAGAATACAGACAACACATCATCTATAACAAAGAGTAAATGACGAAAACAAAACCGCTCCAAACATGGCGCAAGTATGTGCTTTTCCCATTTTACCTTAGATTTTTTTCAGTTTTCCCAGTACATTATATGGTACAGTTAAAGGTACCATTAAAAAGAATATTTTGTCCAGCAATATATGTCTACATATGTCTATGTAGCTGGAAAAATGAAAAAATTATAGCTCTTGGAAGTCAGGGAGACAAAAATGTAAGAGCTAAAAATGTATGACCGGCTGTCAAAAAGGGGTTAAAACTAATCACCTTGGTGAGAAAACCCCTCTAATGTCTAATAACAAAGAACACAGCACTGCCTGTGTAACAAAATAATTTAATGGCTTGCTGTAAATAAGAATAAATATGTTAACCAAGATTTTAATTAAACTCTCGGGGAGACAGAACTCATAGTAAGATCTATAAAATGACATGGCCGGACACTAAAAAGAAAAGTCAGTGTAAAGGGCAGCCAAAGCATTACAGGTGCCAACTTAGAACTTGGAAAGGCTCTTACAATCAATCTCATCACTACTGAAGTCACGTTTATTATTAAGTCCAATTAAAGGTTAGCCACTTAAGTAGAACATTAACGGGTATAAGATTTATAACTGGAACTAAAACAGAGTATCACTGACTTTGGTACTTACATAATTCTCTTTTAATCTATAGTAGTCATTATTTTTTTTGTGGACTAATAAAATAGATAAAGCTAATAAATTGTGGCTAAAATGCTTAACGTGTACCCAAACTTTCAAGTTAAATTACAGGCTATCGTGTATATTCTTAAGGGGTAGAAATATAGTAGTATGGCACTCTGTAGAGGGTTAACGTTATGCGAGATGGGTGCTTGTTGAAAACAAATATCCACAGTAATATAGAACACCGAAGTCTTTTATATTGTGAAAAATATAGAAGATATTTTATTGTAAAACCAAAGGTGTGCTCCACATAAGTTTAATTTGCAGTAGTGGAAAGTGACACAAACAAATGTTTCGGCCGTTTGCTTGCTTTTTCTGCCTGCCACCAATGTGACATAGTACAACTAAGGTCTATGAACGAAAAGTCACAATGTACAATGTGTATTTGTCAGTTTCCACTACTGCAAATTAAACTTATATGGAGATCACAGAAAAATGGGACATTATTTATTCAAAAACACAACAAGGTTATACTTACAGCTCAATGGCTGGACTAAAGACTGTACCCAGTAGAAGGCAACACAGTCCCCTGTGCTGCTTGGGAAAGATAAAACAGGTGCAGGTAATTGCTGAGCAACAGCTCACACACCCCTCTACTAGGGGGACAATTAGATTAAAAAAAAAAAACTGCACAGTGAATTGATACCTGTTCACACCGGTATACAGAAAAGCCACATTATAATACATGGGGAAATTGCACAACTGCAAAAAATACCGATAAAACAACCACTCACACTCCTTGTATGAGGGGGTGGTTGCTGGTATTACAATTGCATATAGATAAGGCGACACAAAAGGGTAGAGGGGTGTGTGAGATACTGCTCAGCAATTAACTGCACCTGTTTTATCTTTTCCAAGTAGCACAGGGGCTTGTGTTGCCTTCTACTAGGTTCAGTCTTTAGTCCAGCCATTGAGCTTGTTATGTTTATGTGGAGCTCACCTTTGGTTTTGCAATAAAATATCTTCTATATTTTTCACAATATAAAAGACTTTGGTGTGCTCTTTTTCAATATTACTGTATACATAAAGGGTTGCAGCAGTTGTGCCCATTATGTAACTAGTGCATGGCATTTACCACCATTCTTTCCCCTCTGCAGGCTCCTGAGTAGTCTAGCCAAGGATCTAGAAGGTAAAGAATAGCCGTTATGTTGTCTCCTGTACACACAAATCAATTGTGATCCTGCCTCCTTATATCTCTATAGCACATCCACAAAAGTAGCAGCAGTATGGAGTACATTATAGAACTGTACTGAGCAGTGAAAGCTATGAATTCGGCCTAGGTGATATAGAACACTTACTAGAACTTTATTAAGGGTTTTTGTCTCTCTAACCACTGCTCCCTTATGCCTCTCCTCTCCATAGACTCTGGCCTGATTCCTCAATGACCAGATAGAACACCTTATGAAACAAAACAGACTTTTAGCAGCTTTTCATAGTTAAGTCAAAGGGTGTTCCCACAAAACCACCTCCTTGATACAGGTTGGCTCATAGCTGGCAATGATTGTCCTACTCATTTATTTCTATTGGAGTTCCAAATATAGCCGAGTGAATGTGCTTATGTTCGGAATGCCTATATAAATGAATGGGAATAATACTAGTGTCCATTTGAAGGTGTTTTCTCACTACAATGATTACCTTTTAACATGCAGGTAAAGGTAAATGAAGACTATTATGAAATACATTGCTGTTTTGATTTGTTCAAGAGATTAAAAAAAGATTGTATCTACTGCTAGTGTACACAAGTTGCTCTTGCTTACCAACCACTTTCTTATCTCTCATTGCTCCAAGTTGCCCCACCATGATGAGTCACTCCCTGCTGAGTCTCATCTGCAGTCTTATAGCAGGGATGATAAGCCAATCACTGCTTAGAATCATCCACAGCCTTACCAGGAAGTGTGAGTCTGAAGCTGGCTGAGGCCACAAATACACATTTAAGGCCACAAATACACATTTAATTTTTCATTGATCATTTTTGAACTGTTAAGAGTAAAAACAAAGCATATGCTGAGCACAGATCACAAATTATGTTTAACATTTAGTTTTCTGTATGGTTTCATCAATATACTTCTATTTTTATACCTGCAGCTTAATTAAGTAGCAGGTATTTGTAAAGTGTGAATAAAATAACACGTGCTTTTCTAAATTTTTGCAAATTAAAAAACAGAAAAGTGTGGCGTGAATTCAGCCCCCTGAGTCAATACTCTGTATGACCACATTTCATTTAGCTGCAATGACAGCTGCAAGTATGTTGGGGTATGTCTCTACCAGCTTTGTACATCTAGAGGCTGGAATTTTTGCTCATTCTTCTTTGCTAAATAGCTGTAGCTCAGTCAGAGTTGTTGGTGAGTGTTTGTGAATAGCGGTTTTCAAGTCATGCCACAGATTCTCAATGGGATTTAGGTTTGGACTTTGTCTGAACATTTTAAAACATTAAAATGCTTTGATTTAAACCATTCCATTGCAGATTTGGCTGCACGCTAAGGGACGGTTCACACGGCTTATTTAAGCCGTAATTGCGGGACGGATTTCGCCCGCAATTACGGCTTGAATAAGGGGCGGGGGCGCAGCTCCCCGGCCCCATAGACTTTCATTATCCACGGCGCATATCCTGCCGGGATAACGAACATGTCACTTTCTCGCCGTATTCGCCGAGCGGGGAGGAGAGACGGAATCCATAGTTCTCTATGAGAACTGTGGATTACCGTAATGCCTGGGACGGATTCCACGGATATTGCAGCGCAGTACGGTGCGCAATACGGCAGGAATACGTGCCCAAAATAAGCCGTGTGAACGGCCCTTTAGAGTCGTCGTCCTGCTGGAAGGCTAAGCTCCAGTCTCAATTCTTTTTCAGCCTCTAACAGGTTTTCCTCCAGGACTGCCCTGTATTTAGCTGAATCAATCTTCCCATCTACTCTGACCAGCTTTCCAGTCCCTGCTGAAGAGTTTAACATTTAGTTCTCATCTGACCAGAACATCATCTTCCACATGCTTGTTGTGTCCCCTAACTTTTTGCAAACTGGACTTCTTATGACTTGCTTTCAAAAGGCTTTTCTTTGTGTGGTTCTTCAATAAAGACCAGATTTGTGGAGTACACGACTTATAGTTGTCCTGTGGGCAGACTCTCCAACCTGAGCTGTGGATCTCTGAAGCTCCTCCAGAGTGACCCTGGGCCTCTTGGCTGCTTGTCTAATTAGTGCTCTACTTCTTTGGACTGTCAGTTTAGGTGGTTGGCCATGTTTTGGTAAGTTGTGCCATACTCCTATTTACGGGTGATGGGATTGGGATATTTTTTTAAAACCTCTCCCTTTCATAGATTTTGCCACCACTATATCCCTGCGCTGTCCAATGTGCTCCTTTATGATGCTGTTTGTTCACTAATGTTCTCTAATGTTCACAAATAATTGCTACTTTATGTTCCTCTTTTACATAAAACGTCAACAAAATACATTTAAGTTTGTGGATATAAAGTTTAAAAATGATGAACAGTTCAAGGGGCATGAATACATTTGCAACCCACTGTAGTAGTCTATTATCCATTGGTGGAGATACCTGTAAACCATAAAAAAGATTGTGCACGTTACTAAATACAGACTACAGACTTCACCATGACAATTACCATAGATTAAGATTTTCCTTTAAAGGTTTATCTGGTTAAGAAACACAGTTTTTAAATACTCTGTTAGTAAATTCTGAATTAATGAGAGAGTCCACTTCTCCTCCACACCCAAAAGGTAGAGTAGTAAGCAGCTACAAAGTGCATCTCTAAGTCTAAGGACCCTGTATTTCTATATATTGTGTAGATGGCCCATTGTTTTTAACATGTAATGCCTAATTTCTTGGTGGTGGCGCAACAGGGAATCTGATTACTTGGCAGTTTTCTCCCAAGATTGCAGTTGATCGTTGAAGATCAAGCAGCAAACACTCTGTGGTGAACTTATAGTTATGGTATGTTTTCAGAAAAACTCATTTAGATTTGGGATACCTGCATCTCAAAGAAAGTGTTGAAGGCAACACTGCTGAAAAATGTAATACCTATTAGGGTATGTTCACACGGGGTAATTTCGCGTGCAATTTGGCGCGTATCTGCACAAATTGCATACAATTGTATGTACGAGGAAATAAGTGACATGTCAATTATTCGTGGCGAATATGCGCTGCGAGTAATGAATGTCAACGGCGCCAGCGGGTTGCGGCGCAGCGCGCCGCGGGAGTGCGTGCGTATTAGTTCTGGCTTCCGAAACACACGATGTACTGTGGCGCGTACTGTACGCGCCGCAGTACATTGTGTGAACATACCCTTGAAAATCTACTTTAAAACTGCACCCACCTCATGTGGTGATGTTCTTTTGGCAACATGTGGCCTACGGCTAGTAATAGGACATCATTTCAGTACCTTGAATTGTGACTACAAAAAGTACAGCAACTACTATTATATTAATTTGATAAGGCTGGTTAACCCCTTTAAATGAAGCTGTGTAGAACCATTGGAAAATTAGGCATTGTTGGCCTAAATAGACTTGTAAAAACCTACTGCATGAGTTACATTCAAAAGGATTTTATACAAAAGTTAAAAAATGTCACATTGATGGCAGTAAAGATGCATACAAGGACATACACCCACAATAATAGGTAATATATTTTATAGTTATAATTATATTAGGGGTTATCTGATGTACAAATGAATGGTTGCTGAACAAATGTGAATATATTGTGGATATATTGGTTAGAATATTAACACAATGTAGTAGTAAAACTGATCAAACAGCCTTCCTACTACTTGCTCAAATAATAATGGCCCATAACATGAGCAAAAGCATTACTCACTAAGCATATAAATATTCATATTAATACTTAAGTAAAACATGACTTTCACTCGCACACTGTCCTCTGTATTATATTCTTTTATCAGTAGTGTGTTACAGTTCAGCATAATAGTAGAAATTATATACAATAATAATAATTATAATGGTCGATTGACTTTTTGTATGTTTATTGTGTATACTTGTATTTTCTTTAATAAAATATACAGTTAAAAAAAAAAATAATTATATGACTCTATAATATGAGTTAACTTTCCTTCTAATTATTACCCTAACAATAGTCACAGCTCTCAAAGATTTTCTATATGCTTTAATTTCAAACAACAAACTGCAGTGTTTCACTGCTGACTACTGCACAAAAATAGTAATGTAGATAACACAGTAGTAACATTTGTCTACCCATGAAAATCACTGTAAGAATATCACATCCACATACTTTTACAATTAGCAATGATGTCACTTTAGCCATCACTACTTAGTTTCCATAATTGTCCATCTTTAAAAGGGTTGTCTGCCTGTTTTTAAGGCGAAATTCTGATACAACTGCTGTATTAAAAATAATCAAAAAATAATCCCCGCTCCACCTCGTTTCAGTGATAACAGCGCCAGCCCCCTACCTGATTCTTTCAATTACATCCAGCTCCAATGGGCTGTAGCAATCACATGCTATTTCCTGACATCACCATTTGGAAGGGAGTGCTCTGAACAGGGACTTATGAAACGGCAGGTGACCGATGTAGTCAATTAATGGCTACAGCCAAAAGCCAGATTTAAAAAGAAAAACCGGGCAAGCATTCGATAGCATCATTCCTGGATCAGAATAGAGTGGGGGGAGAAGTAGTTTTTTTTTTTTAAGTTTAATACAGCATTTATTTCGTAACTTTGGCTTCCAAAAAAACGAAGACAACCCCTTTATGCTCAAAACTAATATTTAAAGGGCATGGAGAAAAAGATGTCCTATCACAAAGTTTCAAACCGCAATTTCCATTCCTTTATTTTCAGACCCCCTGATATGCAGTTTACAACCTTCTTCTAGTTTAGACTTTTCTTATGTGGAGTATACCTCCCATCCATATATGCTGAGTGTGATGTCTATGAGCTTTACTAGTTCTCATGTACAGTGTCGGATTGGAGTGTCCGGAGCTCTCCAGTGAAGTTGATTCTTGGGGCTCACCTGACTAGTTCATTCCTGGGGCCCATGCCTACAACTACTGTACATGACTACATACTGCACATGACTCTTGCACTCTGCTTCTATTTCTCTGCCTTTCTCTTTGAAAAAAAGTTCCAGGCTGCTATGCTCATGGGCCCACCATGCCTAGAGCCCATCAGATGTTTACTCTGCTCCCCTGTGAGCCAGATAGAGCCTGCTAATGTATCAGCATAGCTTTATTTCTGTACTGCTTCACTCTTCTAATAAAGCCCATGAAGGATTGTGCTAAGATTGCTACACTCTGGTACAGTACCGCTTATGTGATCTGCCCTCCCTGAAAACTTGGATGCTTTCTCTTCTCTCCACACTCTGACATTCCATTAACATCTTCTTCCCCTTTTTGCTGCTATCTCCAACACTGAAAAAGGGAGGGGGTAACAGTAAGGCGATGTCTACACGGCATAGAAAAATTATCATTTTCAGCGGTTTTATGATTCTAAAACCGCTGAAAATACGATCGTTCAGTCATTCCATAGTCTTTAATAGAAAAAACGACCTGTACTCTACACAGGGCATTTTTTTCCCTGCTTATTTTCTGGCGCGGCCGTATTTTTTGCTATTGAAAAAATGAAGGAGCTTTCTCACTACAGACACTGATGGTATATCAGTAAAATATGCTATTAATGTTTGATAGGTATGGATTCCACTGTTGGAGCTCGCACCTATCCCCTAAACAAGCCCCAAAACATCTTTGTTATGACGACAAAGTGAGGTCATGGCAAGTGACTTAGCTACAGTTGGTCGCAGCAGTCGCACTTGAGACCAGGCCCTTGAGCCAGGGGGCCCTCAGACTTCCCTCGCCACACGCTGTATTGCTAGGTCACATAGGACCCAGTAGGACGGAGCAATGTCAGCCACTGTTTTCATGGTTTGAGCCAGTGTGTGAAACGTGGCACAGTCAAGATACACTGATCCCGGCCGGTCAGCCACTGGACAAGCTGGGCGCATGCTAATTGATCATGTACATAGCCGGAAGCGCAATCTGAAAACTTGTACACGGGGCCACGCTAGTCATGTTTCATACTGCGGCATCGCTAGGAGTTGTTATCCGGGGACAGAGCCCCAGGATATAAAACATGCCTTTTGCCTGACTCGGCGGGCTCCAGGCCGCAACTGTGGGCCTGGAGCAACAACGGTCTCTTCAGCTGGACGCACATACACCTGAGGGCTTCTGCAGAGCAGAGATCGAGCTCTCCCTGCTCCGTGGAGTAACCGGGAGAGCCGAACTCAGGCCTTCGGCCCTCCCTCCGGGGTGTCCGGCTCAGGCATCATCACTCTGCCTGTGTAGGGAAGAAGACGGAGCCCAGCGGGAGAAAGGTGAGTACTGTTTTTTTTTTTTAATATGCCACATCTAATTGATATGTATATACTGGGGGGGCACATCTAAATGATGTGTATATACTGGGGGGTCACATCTAATTGATGTGTATATACTGGGGGGCCACATCTAATTGATGTGTATATACTGGGGGGGCCACATCTAATCGATGTGTATATACTGGGGGGCCACATCTAATTGATGTGTATATACTGGGGGGCCATATCTAATTGATGTGTATATACCGGGGAGCCACATCTAATTAATGTGTATATGCTGTTGGGGCCACATCTAAATGATGTGTATATACTGGGGGCCACATCTAATTGATGTGTATCTACTGGGGGCTCACAGAGAAAACTAAATCCCAGAGTATACTATTAAAACTATGCTTTTATTAATATACATTAAAATATTTATACACCCAAGAAAAAATCACACAGTCACGCTCCACCTTAATAAATCTACATACTAAGTAAGCACTACTCCAGGATCCTAATAGTGTCTATATTATCACCTAAAAATATCAAGGAAAATGTACAATATCCAATTGGTGAAAACTACTCACGGTACCGTAGTCTTTTTTCCACAGATGACGCCAGAGGAATAAAAACCGGCTTCAAGGATCCAGGAGAAACTAGGCAGGAAAAAAATCATGCATACTAGCCCTGTTAATAATCTGTCAGAGGAGGAGCACCCGTTCTGATAAAGGATGACCCCTCCTATCGTTGGCTGACCCTATAATGCCCTTAAATGACAGATAAGGCTATATCCTGCACCAGTTTTAAAAAATATATGCCAAACCGCATATATCACCAAAAGTAATTAGATATCTACAAAATGTCACGAAGCGTTTCCCCAGAATGGCTGGTTCATCGGGGGACAAACAACATCAAAATATCCCAAATCCAGATGATAGAGGATTAACAAGGTGGTAGCCACTTGATATGTAGATAGATGAATAGGACTACACTGAAAGGAGCACACACTCCTTCTTATACTTGTAGCCCCTCCCACACCATTCAAATACTCCAATAGAAAGCCACTATAGATACACAAATGTGGCCCACCTGTAGGAAAGGATGAATAAACAACGTCTGTTCAGTACTCACCAGCACCATAGTGAGAGTGATTGCCATTGGTATCCTAATCCCCTCAACACTAGGCATGCGGCACAAGGTATATTCATATGCCCAGGAACAACAGTCGCTGAACACATAGGTCCGTTCACGCCGCATACCACTTCCGGGACGCCAAGAGCACTTCCGGTCGCTAGTAGTATTTTAACAACGCCGGAACACATGGTCCTAGTGCTACACCGTTTCGTGCCACACACCACTTCTATAGAGCCCTAGTAATAACTTAACAGCACCGGAAGACATGGTACTAGTGCTACACAGTTTCGTGCCACACACCACTTCCAAAACGCCGTAGATAGACCTGGTGCATAATAATCGCTAAGGAGCACCAAAGGACCAAATAATGGCCCATAGAGACATAGGCCACATATTACCAAAAGGCCAAAAACAGACGCCAAAAAACCTAGAATGTGTGGTAAAACGCTGTATATACATATCAATCAAAAGATAAACAAGATACATTAGATATATGGATAAAAATGTAGGGAAGGCTCCAAAACGCGGAGCGATAATCCCAGCCATAGACAAAGGATACAACAGTTTACAGACAGTGAGAAAAAAAAAAGAAAAACAAAGAAAGCCTTCACAGAAAACATTAGGAGGAGAATAGGGGAGCATTTGTCCGATATTAGACATCAGAGAGACACCCCCCTGGCCCGACATGCTATTGAGTTTCACGGCAATGATCCTAAGCAATTTAAATGTACTGTTATTGAGGTTATACGGAAATCACCTAGGGGTGGTGATTGGAACAGCATGATTTTGAGAAAAGAAACAGAGTGGATGCATAGATTACGTATGGTATCCCTGGCGGGTCTCAATGAATCTTTATATTTTGGATGTTTTCTGTGAAGGCTTTCTTTGTCCTTTTTTTTTTTCTCACTAACTGGGATTATCGCTCCGTGTTTTGGAGCCTTCCCTACATTCTTATCCATATATCTAATGTATCTTGTTTATCTTTTGATTGATATGTATATACAGCGTTTTACCACACATTCTAGGTTATTTGGCGTCTGTTTTTGGCCTTTTGATAAGATGTGGCCTATGTCTCTATAGGCCATTGTTTGGTCCTTTGGTGCTCCTTAGTGATTATTATGTACCAGGACTATCTACGGCGTTCTGGAAGTGGTGTGTGGCATGAAACTGTGTAGCACTAGGACCATGTGTTCCAGCGTTGTTAAGTTATTACTAGGACGCTATGGAAGTGGTGTGTGGCACAAAACGGTGTAGCACTAGGACCATGTGTTCCGGCGTTGTTAAACTACTACTA